>JAOUQW010000038.1:14311212-14327493 GCA_028565825.1 Olivaichthys viedmensis | reverse complement strand
TGTAATATGTCAACAATTTAGTTATGCCGCGGAAAAAGGAAGATGCGAGCGATGCGGCTGGATTAAGGAGGAAAATTAGTTTAATTATAGGAAATGATGTGACGTCTTTTGAAGGGAAACTACAGGACATTAAAAGAGCCGTTTATTGTAATTTCATGTGACACGTCGCCGTCGTCTTATCGATGTTGTTCACTGTGGAAATAAGAAGCTTGATATTATTAATCAGTGCACTGTAGATTAGGTCTATAATCTGTAGATCAGGTCTAATCTGTACGTTCTGGTTTTGCCACACGCATCAGGTGACGAGGGAAAAGTCGGGGAAGGTGTCGAACACATTTTTTTTTTACCAGCAAAACTTATGCGACAGCAGGTTTTTGCAGGAAGTGACATCATTACAAAAAGCATTTTTTATTTTATTTTTTTAATCACAAAACGTCTATTTAATGGAAACGAGTTGCCGGCAGAAAAGTTCGCACATACTTTTTAACGCATTTTCATTTTATCGCTTAAATTATGCGCATAAATTGGATAGAAACTTGGCTTGTGATGTCCTAAATGCAGAAAGCCATGTAGATGGGGCATAACTTTAACACTGGCTATTTGGGAGCTTTAAAGAGTACCAGCAGCTCCCTAATGGCTTTTAAGGGAAGGCAGTTGTGTTCCTCTGGCTGTTGTTCTTTGTGAAGTGTTACACAAGTGCACTGTTTAGCCTGTGGGACAACAGCCCCGTGATTGTTGTCCTGACTGAGGAACGTGTACTCCATGAGCAAGCAGCATTAGGATCAGACTGAAAGCTTCACTTGGCTCACGTGTTGATCATCTCAACTGATGTTGTCTCATGATGCCACCAGGCACACATTACTCACTCAGTGTTACCTGTAACGTTACAGTCAAGTTACATTTGAGTTTCAAAATGGCGTGTTTTGTCTCTCTTGATTTGCATTTTAGATTGTTTGAGGGATCCTCTCATCGGAAGATTGAAAAACTCAAAACTCTTCTCTGCTATTTCAGAAGAGTCACCACTCAAAGTAAGCCTAGCATATACAAACTAAAAGCTATCTGTACTTTTTCACATTGTTAAGCACTTACATGTTTTATTGTTTCACCTTCAGAGCCCACTGGCCTTGTGACATTTACAAGACAAAGCCTGAGCAGTTTTCCTAAATGGGAAAGGTATTTACATTTACTATTGTAATAAAAAAATGTAGAATGCAGTAAAAAAAAAAAAAAAAAAAAGTAGAATATGAGTGTTTTAAACTAAAGCTGAAAGGTTATCTTTGACTTTTCCATGAGAGGCTTTTTTTTTTTCTCTCTCTCGCTCATATCCTACGCCATCCACTTGGAGAGATTATTCCTTCAAACTGCTCCTCGCTTGATAAATGAAGCATGGCACTGTGTAGACTTTCAGGCCAATTGCTTCCCCAGGCAGTGCAGCCTGGAAGTTGAGTGAAGGAGCAGGAAGTAAGAATGTACATCAGTCTTTTTAGCTTATTAAAATCTCAGACCACTGAAATTGTTGTGCTTGGAACTACCTAAAAAAAAAAAAAACTTGGACTGTAGACTTGCAGCTTCCATTAATAATTAAACTGGAGCAAAGGTTTTATTTTGCTTTTTAAGTTCATGAGTAGTTAATCGGAGAACAATAGTGATCCTTTCCAGCTCTCACTTGTTCCATAATTGATTAAAAATGTGTTTATTTTTGGTGTATTTAGTATTTAACCTCACAAGCCTCACTTATATTTAGTTGGCTTACATGCATAGGTTTTGTAAGAAAGGGGAGCTGCCACTCCTCAAAAAACATGTACTGGCTTATTCAATGTTGTTAGTCAAAAATATACACGTTGCAAGACCTTAAATATTTTGAATTAACTTCATAATCCTTAGTGGTAAGATAAAAATTGGATAAATAATTTTTCTGAACTATTGCCACTTAGACTTTCCCATTTATTCTGTCACTTTGCGTTATTCAACCGGTTTCATTTGAAGTAGGAATTGACGGTAAGTTCATTGTGCAGTAGCATGAAAAGGGATACAGTTAAGACATGTTGTATCACCTTTTAAATGCTCAAACTAAATCATCTTTTGATAAATGTTTTAAGTGTTGCTGATGCCCTTGTTTCTTGTATGTTAGTTTAATCCAGACAAACTATTAGCTGAGCAGTTTATATTCCTGAGGTCGGAATAGATGTACTTGACTTGGCTAACTCCACTTTTATGCGTATCAATCGCAACAGTAGGTAAAACATAAGGTTTTTCCTTTCAGGACCTGGGAAAAGTAGATAATTAAATTTCCATTGCAACACTACTGCTATTATTAAGACTCAGAACAACATCCTCATGTTATGAAGAAGAACATGCTTGGTCTAATCCCTAGAGAAATGCTCAATCATCTGGCTTTGCTGACTCATTGTCTTTTAGAGATTTTGGGTTGACTCTGGCAGAGGACCATGGGTGCTATGGAAGAATCTATGACACTGTGTTCTTATAATTCTGTTTGCTCTTAGCTCGGCTGCCCAGCTCACACGGCTTCATATCTCCTGTGAGGGCACCATTGAGGATCAGGGGTATGGTATGTTGCAGGTAAGAGCGCTCTACTCCATATGTTGGTCATGCTTTGAGGGTGTTATCTACGACATTTAACGTAATAGCTGAGTAATCTGCTGGTCCTTAAAAATTTAGAAATGTCCTAAATGAATATTCCATCGTTTGGCAACCTAAGCCCCATACACCGCCTCTGTAGCATGTGTGTGATTATCCCGGATGATCATTTCGGCACATTTCCCTGTACTGAGGGAATAAAAGGAAAACCTGCTGAATTAAAACATAAAGAAGGTCTTGGAGCAGTTGTTGAATTCCATCAATAAACACTAAAAATGCATGATTATAATGCAACAAATAAATAAATACATGTTACACTCTAACAATAAAGGTTTTAGCGTGAGACACTTGTGCATGAGAAAATGTTTTCATATCGCAGGATATATGTATATGTACACTGCCCTAAGGGGGCCACTAATGAAGCTCTTCCTGAGAGCAACTCACAAAATGAAGCACCTGAAGTTTATCAAGTGTCATTGACACTACAATTGGAATTGTGTTTTGTGATCAGATGAGAGCAAAATCAAAATTTTTGGCTCTTCACACCATTAGTATGTTTGGAGAAAAAAAGGCACTGCATACAAGGAAAAGCCCCCATACACACTGTAAAATATGGAGGTGGATCTTTGATGCTTTAGAGCTGTTTTGTCCAACGGCTCTTGTTAAGATTGATGACATAATGAATTTCACTATCTACCAGGATATTTTACCCCAAAACCTTGTTTCTTCTGCCTGGAGGTTAAGACTTGGCTGTAGGTGAATCTTTCAACAAGACAATGACCTAAATAAACCTCTAAATAAACACAGAAATGGTTTAAGGTACACAAAATCAGTGTTTTGGGATAGCCATCTCAGTCTCTAGATTTGAACCTGTGGTCTAAATTAAAGAGTGCAGTCCACATGCACAAACCCAAGAATATAAAGCAGCTTAAAATGTTCTCCATGAAGGATTGGTCCAAGATCCATCTACAAGTGTCTCCAACCTTCTTAGACATTTCATGAAGAGACTCTGCTGTTATTCTCTCCAGGGAAGGCTTTTTTCAAATATTAATAGTAAGGGTGCTGATAATTTTGAAAACAATTGTAATACTTAAGAAAACCTTTTGTGTTTTGAAAAAAATATTGTGTTAAAATAAAACTATAGACACCCCCATACCAAGCTCATAATATCACTCATTGCATGTGTTATTCTTTTTATATGTTCATTGTTGGTTATTTTCATGAAGGATGCCAATAATTCTGGAGGGCACGGTGTATATCATATGTGTAGTTTTATGCAACTTTTGAGCAGTAGAGCAATACAGTAAAAAGTCATTCTGATTACTTGCGCTTTCCCTGAGCTTTTGTGGTGTCCCTGCACAATCAGGCGGAAACCGACTACCGTGGCTAACGCACAACCACAAATTCTTCCCTCTGAAAAAGAAGTTCCATCTCTGAAAGCATGAGTCAAAAACTCTTTGGTGCTAGTTGTGGCTGTTGCCATTTTAGGTATTACAGTTTTGGTTATTGTTTTAGAGTTAAGCCTTGTGCTTGCACTTTAACTGAGCGACTCGGCTTGTGATATCGGTTTGCGTAACGTGAGCAGCCATGTCGACTCACTTGCCTGTAAAGATGTTTACAGGTGTCTTATGTATGTTTAAATGAGTCTTTGGTGGCTGCTGCATGTTCAGAAATGAGAATTTGGAGGGCTTATATTGTCACCTCATGTCAGAGTTTATGTTCTCCGACTTTGCCACACCTTTGGTTTTGGTGTATTGACACCCCTGCAGCTAGCTTGTCTACCTTTGTCATGCCGGCTCACCCATCCTCGCCTCTCTTCCGTCTGGTTGGAGCATATTCTGACAGCCGATGCACACACATGAGCAATCCTGGGAGGTCCCACTGGGGCGGGTCTGAGTCCTGCAGGCCGGATTGATGGATGTTTACGTAAGGTTGGGACAGGCTGACAGTCTGTCAGTGGTGCTGAGGAGAGGCTCGGCACCCTGAGCCCAAGCTAAGTGACCCGATCAGCGGAAACAGCCAGCAGCCCGCCCCCTTCCTTCCCCAGTTCCACTAAAGATGCAGCCAGTGATTCTGACCTGACAGCCTGCAAAAACGACTTCACACCAGCTCCCTGATCCTGTTCACTTCTGTAGAGATGCTGCTGGAGGTGCTTTGCTACAGCTTACTGCCCACACTACAGTGGCCTACAGCAACCTTAGACTCATTAAGGATTAGTAAAGATCGAGAATAGCAGTATCGTGCTATATGTAATGCTAGTCAGTATTATAGTGCCTATTTATTTATTTGTTCAATTTATATAGCGCCTTTCTTACACCCAAGGTTGCTTGGTCGCTTGTCTAAGTGTGATTACATTGTTTCATGAAAATGCGTGTCTTGCAGACATGACTAAAATGGAAAAAGAATGAACCATTCAATCATGAAGAAGTTATGAACAGTTCTAATAAAGTATTTACTTATTTGCTTGCATTATGTGACCTCAGAAACCAATGGCTAATGATCTTTGCCGGTTTTGTCATTCGTGTGTGTGTGTTCATTCTGCAGGTGGACTTTGCTAACAGGATGGTAGGAGGAGGGGTCACAGGACAGGGGTTAGTCCAGGAGGAGATTCGCTTTATCATCAACCCAGAGCTTATTGTCTCGCGCCTCTTTACTGAGTCTTTGGAACACAACGAGTGCCTTATCATCACAGGTAAACAAACTATTTATTTCTTACTGATTTCCCCCCCTCTTTAATCTTTTCACTCTTCTCTCTCTTTCTGTCTCTCACTCCAGACCTTTGTCTCTTTCTCTCTTTCTGACATGCACACCCTCAGTCATGCTCAACCATTTGCTCCTTCCTTACTTCTGTCCTTTCTTAATTCTCCATTAGTTTGATCGTTCTGATCCACCACTCAGAAGTCCGATTCCTTTTCACCGAATGGTTTTTTAGTAGTCTGATACCGCCCCAGATTATTTTCATTCAGGCCGAGGGGTAACCGCTTCCTCAAACTGAAATATCAGCCCAATTCAACCATCGATAGAGATTGTTGGTCCTTCATGATATAACAATTAAGCAAATTTACTTGAGCGGCATTCTCTGTCCACTTTTCTGCACTTCTCTCTTCATAAATTGAGTTGACCATCTGTAAAAAAAAATTTCTTAGCAAGTTATTTGCCGTTGCTCACTGAGGCTTATGTATTCATTGGGTTCCATTCATTCTTCGTCCATTCCCCTCTCCATCCAATTTGAACGTAAATCCATTACATTGATTCACTCCAGGCTGCCCTGTTATTTCTCATTTCTCCCCAGCCGAATTGCCTTATTTTTCACCCTCCAACTCGCTGTGTTGAGTCAACACACTTCAACCCCCCCCCTCCTCTGTAAAGGCTGCTTACTCGCTGAGCGGCAGCTCCGAAAAGAAACCCAGGTCATGAGTTAGTGTCCTGCATCCTGCCTCCTAAACACATCAATCTCTCACTACAGTTCAATAGGATGATAGGATCCTGCTCTTGCTATGGAAGAGCGAAAGTGAGACAGATTCTGCCACAACCAGCTAGTTGTAGCCTAAGCGACATCTGGTGATGGGCGGCACATTGCACAGTTAGCAGCTCAGCTGTAATAGGCACCTCTTTTGTGCCGAGCAGTACTTTGTCTTGGCTGTTTTAGCAGGAAGGTCACATTTTGCAGGTTTATCAGTACTGTGTCCTCTGCATTTTGTTTAGCATACCTTCCTAGTCTCACACACACCTGTGATACAGACAGTAGTGTGCATACTTATAGCATTGCCTGGTGTGTGACTCGTTTTTTTAAATACAAGTACATCATTCTGTTCATGTTCAAGTAGTGATTTTAAGTAACAGCAACTGTAAGTAATTCACACAGGCTAAGAGATTACTCGTTTGCGTTTCGTACACTTGTTTTATATATCGGACATCTTTTCCTTGTTTAACGTTCTTTAAAAATGTTCAAGTGTCTGATGAAGTTTATGCATGAAATGAAAACATTTGGCAACTGTTGTCTTAATTAGTCCACAGAGCTGCCTCATAAATGCCTCTGCATTAAAAAAAAAAATGTTTTATTGTCTTCCTACATTAGTCTTCATGATCCTCAGGAGATACAATTAAGCTGTCTTACTTCATGTAATACCAATAACATTGGTGGGGGAGAGAAAGCTAGACTGTTGGAGCTATCCACCTGATTAATCCTGTTACTTGGGCGAGTTTTGAAATCATGCCAAACATGGAAGATAAATTATATCTATGGTGGAGAATGTGAAGTGGGAGAAGGTGGATGCACCCTTGCATGTCCTGAGGCTTGCAGGCGTGTGAAGAGGCTGGATTCTGGTATAAGGGGCTCTGCAGTGGTAGATCCAGCCATTCCTCATCCACCCATACCGTCTCCCACTCACAGATTCAGCAGACTGAAAGGCCATCTGGAAGAACATGTTTACCCCGCATTCCTTGCTGAATGTTAACCCCGCCAATAACACAACCCTGTTAAGATGCTTAAAATGATTCTTTTTTATAATTGACATTGAAAACTGCATTTTATTTCCTCCACCTTTCTCTCTCCATGCCATCTCACATTCCCTCCCCCTTCATGAGACCTACATTACCACTAGGCATAAAAAATTACAGCTAGTTCAGCTCCAATAATGCAGGGGTTCTCAACTTCAATCCTGGATGTCATGAAAACTTCAAACTGTGCATGGGGTCCCCAGGACTGGAGTTGTGCACCCCTCCAACTAAGCTGTTTCATAACAGCCATTAGAACAAGTTAAGTATTCATTGCCATCTCTGTTTAAAGGCATGTCGCCCAGTTTGCTTTCGTAGTAAGTCACAGTCACAAATGTGATGCCAGGACATGAGGTCCCCAGGTCTGTAGTGTATCAGTGGAGCTGGCAGAAAAGCTTGGGTGTTGGGAGCGCAGCAGCATTTTAATCTTGGGATTGCTCTTTGTCTGGGTGCCAATAGCGCTGGCTCTGAGCACAAAACTGGATCAAGGTGAATGCTGATTCTGCTGATGGTGATGTTTGATCCAAAAGGTTTTGACATTGCTGCAGGGAATCATGGTTTTTAGCAGCCACTGAAACTGCCTTTCTAAAGTATGCAGGTATGATTGCATTGGCTAAGCCAGCTCATAGTATTCTTTAAATTAAAAAGTTACACCGCTGAAAATGTCAGTAATGGTCATATTCTTGCTTACACAGAATGGTCTGATCATAGATCTCGAACAGCATCTGTGTCTTTAGATCAAGTCTTTCTGGTTCTCTGACCTGGTTGGGTCTGAAAATAGTTTTCTGCAGATGATGGGTGCGACTTACTAGACTTTATTCAGATTTGAATAAATGAGTGGTACTGAAACACCCTAATGAGTGGTACTGAAAGACATATGCTGTCTGGCCTGGAGCTCTTCAGAGACTGGAGTACACATACAGAATAACTGAACTACCCTTGCCTCGGAACACCTGCAGAAACACTCAAAAGATTTTCATGATAACAAAATGGAAAAAAATCGAGCCTGCCAGGTGTAGTGGTACATTAGAAAAGTGGAGTGAGTAGTGAGTGCGCCCTATGCCATCATTACTTTAATCTTTTGTGCCCTGCTTTGGGTGCTGGAACTGAAGGTTTTTAGCCATGACCCATGCTGATTGCTTTGTTTGATATAAATCACCCGTATTCAGATTACTCCACGGGCCTGATGGTAGATGCTGGTAGCAGATTAATCTTCAATACAGTATTTTTTTTGTTTGTTTGCAGGCACTGAGCAGTACAGTAAATACTCTGGCTATGCGGAGAGCTACAAATGGAAGCACAAACACATAGATGAGACACCAAGGTAAAGAGTGGAGAAAACTAAGCCTTCTGTATTGTGCGCTTTTTACACATTTCCTAATACCATTTAAATGCAGCATAAAAGAATATTTTGCGTGACCATAATACTATATATAATATATGGAAAACTTTTACAATACCTAAACAGGAAATAGTTTGTTTGCTTTCAGTGTGTTCGCATTTATCTACCACAGTTTACATTCCTTCGTTGCTATCAAGTTCAGTATCAATATTCATGTTCTTGGGATGTGTGTGTTCATGACAAGCAGGGTAATGTTTGAGAAATGGTCCATGGAATTGAAAGTATCCTCTGTCATGCAGGGTTTTTGAACATGTGAATGAGTCAGAGTTATTAAAATCAATGTTGGCTTTGCATAGTTTCAAAGATGACATTTTGTTTATGGTTCTGTAATCCAGATTGGCTTTAGATCAGTGTTTATCTTGCCCTGCCCAGTTCTGTGTTTGTTTGTTTTTGTCTGCTATAAAAACCTGGATTCTTGAGGTGAACCTAGATGTGTTAAAGCAGGGAACGCATTAAATGTTTAGTGTGGGCGTTCTCCAGGAACCAGACTGAAACACAATGTTTTAGATGATGGTAACACTGTTTAAAACTTCTCTTCAGATAGTTTTGTTACCCACTAAATTCTATCATAGAAATCAGAGGGAGTCCATTTTTAGTGTTTGATCATAATGTCCTTCCCTCCTGCTCAGGGATGAGTGGCAGAGGAGGTGTACGGAGATTGTGGCCATGGATGCGCTGAAGTACAGGCATTTCATGGAGCAGTTCCACCCTGACAAATTCATGAGGGAACTCAACAAGGTCAGTAGTGTTCTGCATGGAAATCAGAATTCTCAGGCCTGATTGTTTCTGTCTCTGATTGTTTGACAAGTGTAAATGTTTGAAGTAGTTTCAGGCAAGGAAGACTATGGAAACACAAGTGCTATGTGATCAAGAGCATACAGCTCACACAGCATTCATGTCTGTCTGGTTCTGCATGTCTTATGCGTGTTCATACTCCAGGGTTATCTGTGCATCTGCTTTGGCATGTACCCATGGTTACTTTCCCTACAGGGGCACTGCTGCTTACCTTTGCTTTGTGTGTGTGTGTGTGATTCTCTCTTTCTCGCTCAGGCGTACTGTGGGTTTGTGCGACACGGTGCTGACACCCAAAACCTCTCAGCCATTGCCACAGGAAACTGGGGATGTGGTGCGTTCGGGGGAGACACAAGGCTTAAAGGTAGAGCAGCTGATTGCCTCAAGGCATGCTTCAAAAATTAAAAATTAAACATCTGGTTTTCATATTGAACGTCATCAGTTATTGAAGAAGGAATAAAAAAAAAATCCACTTGCTCTTTCATGTGAATAAGGAAAGCTGTATGATTGAAAGGGGCATTAACAGCACCTTTAGAGGGGCCTCTTCTAGTTGCTTAGCTGATGATCATTTCTTCAATCTATCATAAGGTCTTTTTATTATCTCTGAATGTCAATATTTACTGCAAATGCTATGTTCGTCATATTATAAGCAGGTTCATTTATAAATTAAAACTCTTTAGAATTTGAGTTTGCAATCAATACCTACAGCAATACTGCTAATGACCGTATTCTAGTTAATGACTCCGTATTCAGAGTAGGACACTTTGGTGAGCTCTTCTGCTTAGATTAGCAGTGAAATATTGGTGTGTGTTTCCGTAAGTGAGTGATTGAGAGGCTTTTTTCTGTGTTTTAGATGATGCAATTACTCCATCTTGCTCTCACTCATCTACTCATCACCAGTAAATGAGGGATTACATGATTATGACAAACGTGTATATTGCCAATTAAAAGTCTGATTGTTCTGCCTTGTCCATAAATCTATTGTTTGTGGCCCGATTATTTTCTATTTACTCAATAGTCCTGTCTGAAAGAATGGCATAACATGATTGTGATTGAGGATATTTAAGTGAAATTTCCATCACCATTAAAAAATTAGTTTCTTGAGACTTATTTTTTGTATTATAATTGCTCACAAGACTTTGGCTCTTTAACCAGGAGGTTAGCTCTGCAGCTGAATAGACAGCTATTTTTACACAACCCATTTCATCTATTTATACATAGGAGTATTTCCATGTTTGGGGGAGGCGATATTACGGATTAATCACTGTAAGCAGTGGCTCTCATTAGCGCATTATTTATTAATCAATAGGCTGGATCAAGCATCTTAAAATATTTAAAGTATTCTCAGACTGTTTGATTCTGGGTGACTAAGATTGAAGGTCTTAATAAGAAATGCTAGCCATGGATTATTTACCTTTTAAAAAAGGACCAGTCACTCATATTTTCTACAGCTAAGAGCATGGGACAAAAATGAAAGCCAGTTTCTTATTATCTCCTAAGTAATGTATTTATGCAATAATAATATGCTTGTGTGGATGATCTGTAAAGGTACCTCTCATTCTTTGCATTCGTCTGAATAATAAATGTTATTACATTAAGCAGTTACATATAAATGTTTAGCCAGTGCACCCCAGGATATGGTGCATTAGCACTGATTGGTTTGTGAACCTTAATACAGTTTGCTGCCATACGGCTTTGTTTTTGCAGCCTTGCTGCAGCTAATGGCGGCGGCGGCAGCGGGTAGAGATGTGGCCTATTTCACGTTCGGTGACGCAGAGCTCATGAGAGACGTCCACGATCTGCACACCTTTCTAACAGATAGGCATGTCACAGTGGGTAAGGACACACTACTCTTCATGGCAGCCATTTTAAGACTCTGAAACCTCTTATCCCTTCTGCTTCAGAAAAAGGGCAAGCGTTCCAAAACAAGGTCTTTTGTTCTCCATCAGATCAATACTTTCAATGTTCTTTGCTCAGTTGCACGTTCAGAGTATTTCCCAAGTCTGCTTAAAGATGAGGTGAAATCAAAATTGACCCTTTTTTTTTTTTTTGGACCTTAGCTCGTGTGCTTGATCAGATTCATCTGTACTAATCACTTTAAAAGACAAAATTCTACTTGGTCCGTAAGCTTTCACTAAAGTGCAGCGACTTTGCCCCGCCTTTAAACGGCCTCTGATTTTTGATTACATCATCGGAAAATGGGAGTAGACAAAAAGATATAATAACCAATAATTTCATGTCATGTTTCACCCACCCCCTGAGTTAGCTTGCACTCGCAGCGATACCGATTAGCAAGCAGCATCATGGGCAGAGAGTGCATTTTTGGTTGTTCATCACCAAAACCTTTATGTTTCCCCAAAATATCCTGGTTACGGCCCCGGTGGATCAAATGTATACATTTTTAAGAGGGAGGAATATCGGGGAATTCGGCGTTGTGTACGAAGCATTTCACCCAAAAAGAAATATTACTATTGTGACATGTTAAGATGCTCGTGGAGGTTAGCACCAACGTTAGCCTCGGCATCCGAGTCACAAGCCAATCAAATTCCGATCAATAAAACCAACCAGATTCTCCTTTACCTTCAGAAGCAGATTTGGATCATAATTATGATTATTGCACTTGACTTTGTTTGCTTTCATTGGTCTTTTGAATTCATTGTTTGCTGTGTAGTTTAAATATTTTAAAAAATCTAAACCCAGACATCTATGAGAGTGAGGATAGAAGAAATTCTCTATTAGTAGCCATGTGGCGTGGAACCAGAGAAATAATGATGGCCAATAATGATGCTTTTGGCCTTCTGTGGTTGTCTTCAAATACAAGCCATTGATGCATTAGCTCATTTAACTTATTGTTGTATATAATCAGACCTGGCCATTTGTCCACAATTCACAATTTTACATTTAATCATTTGGCAGATGCTTTCAGCCGAAACGACTGGCATATAAAACAGGATACAGCTGAGCATTTAAGGGTTAAGAGTCTTGCTCAAGGGCCTAGCATTGACTCTAGCAGTCTTGAACTAACAATCTTCAGAATACTAGCTCATACATTTTACCATTAGCATTTATTTGCTAAAGTGGAGGCTTCATTATGCTCTGGTTTGTCTGATGAGGATTATGTCACATTCACTTTACTTCTCTCTCTTGTTTTAGGAGTACTGTATGGCCTCCTGAAGCAGTTCTTTAATGTGGTGTGTAAGAAAAGTAACAGTCAGAGGCCTGATGTCAGTCTTTATGGCTTCATCTATGAGCAGATCAGCTCAGATCCCCATACTGAGCCCAGCTGCCTGACCACTACAGCCTCCTCTTCTCCTTCAGAGGGACATTAATGCCGGCCCTGTCACAGACTGACATACCTCCTCAGTGCTTTCTTCTTCTTTAGCAGGAGATCTTTTTAGCTGATTTTCTGAGATGTGATGGACACCTGTATGCCTTTATTTAGCTGGTAAGATGTCTCAAGTCACAATACTCTATATATGTGACTTGAGAAATAGAGCAATAGTAATCCTGGTTGCTGGTTATTTGTGTTTCCCCATTTACCAGAGAGATGTTGGTAGCCAATTTTAATGCATGGTATTGAATCGTTCACTTTAAGATTAGGTGGCAAAGGCTTATTAATCTTAATTGGATCACTATTAGCAGGGCACTTATACAGACTTGATACAGTATGTAGTACCATATATAATACTATATGCATGAAAACTGTTTAAAATACACAGATTTTCCTTATCACACTTGATAATGAAAAGGTTTAAAACTCGAGTCATGATTTATTTTTTGCCTGTTGGGATCAGAAAGGTGTTGTAATTCAGTTTTCAAATACGTGAACTTTTACACATTAAAGGAAATTCTGTAACTGTTCAGCAAATGGTTTTCCTTTTGAAAGGATTTGCATTTTCAGTCCAAAGGTAGTGTTGCTATATTGAATTGTGGAAAATTGATCATCTTGGTATGTAATTTTTATCAATTTATTATGCCTAAGATTTCTGCAGTGTAATTTTCTTTCTTTTTTTCTTGTTTCGTAACCTATTTAAAGGTAGTGGATATTTTCTGTTGTATTCTATTTTAATATTGATAATTAAATGGGTTAAACTGAACACTTTTCAACTAATCTAGTCACTTTTTTTCTTTTATCATTCAGGATGTGTGACTACCCAAATGTTAAACAATAATAAGGTTGACCTCCAATTGAACCTTAATGTTAACCAACAAATAACAATTATCAGCTATATTTGACTGAAGCCCTGATCTATCGCAGATGCATCGTTAACCAGGATTAATTGAGCCTACAGAAGGTACACAGGCCGGTATGTAATCCATGCCTGATGTATGGTCTGCTGTTAAACAAGGCAGCAGAGGCTTTTTTACAGCATGGCCAGCAATCAACATTGAGACTAATGATGTTTAGTTGGAACATTGTTTTCCCTTTATAGAATAATAAATTAATTATTCATGATCAGTTATTATATATCGGTGTAATTATGGTGAAAAATCGGGCATAGTTTTTGTCAGAGGGCTTTTGTAATTGTAAGATTTGTGTTGTTGAGATGGCAGGCAGGGGTTATGTGTAGTTTCATAAGGGAAGCACCAATGACCGTTTGACGTTGTTCATTTATCACTGCTAGTACGTAGGTTGGCAGGCAGCAACAGGATGCATTGCACATTACCAATGAGTCAGAGCCTTAAATTGTGTCTAATTAGTCACTGTTGTTTTGACCTTAAGCAGGTTAGTAATCTCATAATTAGGACCTCCATCTTGTTTCTAATTGGACTTAATTCACTGTTGACTATTTCAATGTAGCGGTAGTTAGGCTCTCAAAACAATTCTTACAAGCAGTGTTTTTTTTTTTTTTGCATGATATTTCTCACCTTTTCTTCTTGATGTTTTTGTTTTTTTTGTTATTTCACTATGCAAAGGTTTTGAAGTAGATGCATTTCCATTTTGGGAATGCTGACTGGTGATGCCATCAGAGTCAAACTATAATTGGAATTTAAATGTCAGAGAAACGCATTAAGGAAGCTGTACCTTTGCTGACAAAAATAAAATGGTGATATAGAGAACAAGAGTTTCAGTGTTTGCCTGTTTTAAAGTGATTATGCCAAAAGGCAGTAATCTCACAAACCTGTGTGTTAGGCATTGCCAGGGGGGGGCATTTTTAAAATGAACACCTTTAATAAGATGCCAGAAATGGGAGGCTCTGAACTCCATCTTCATCTAGGGCTGGAGTCAAAATGGCATTTTCACTCAAGATTGCAATAAATAAGTACTGAGGTATCGATTACAAGTGCAAATAAAGCCATTGTAGTAAGGGCAACAAAAGCTGCATTGTTATTGTAAGATAATGCAAATCACCAACATTTGAAATGCGTTTTAGTGCTTTTTTCCCCCCTCTTGTCATGGAAAAAAACAAATAATTCAAGTACAGTTCAGTTGACACGTGCGTTTCCTCCTGTTGAACTTGGTTCCCTGAAAGCTATGTGGCTTTGCCTACATTTAAAACTTGGTTATCAAGTTATGATTTGAGATAGAGTGAAACAATTAACGTTCAATTAAAGATCAATGTATCCTTCCAGCCACCTAGAGCAAAGCAAGTAGAATCAAATGAAGTAGTGGCATTTTATGGCCAAACCTTTTATTTATTTATTTATTTATTTATTTATTTAAATTCAAGCACCTTAAAGGGTTCTTCAGTTTGTCCCTCTGTAACGCATCAAATTCTACAAGAAAAAGGTTCCAAGTGGAACCCCTTTAGAAAGCTAGAACCCTTAATCATGTAATGAATTGTAGTCTTTCTCCAAGCCTGCAGGCTTGCACTTGATGCGTTATGAACCGAATAAACTGTGCATGGGGCCTAGATGAAGGAATTCCCACATAAAACTATTCTGCGTTTAGGAATGTCATAGTGGTTTTAATGAATGTTCTCTGATCGTGTTCGTTAGGTTTCGGCGGTACTACAGCTGTAACATGATCAGATGCATGCAAGCGTCGTGTTCTTTCCCCCAGCCTGTTACTGTCCAGCTTTGCTCACTAGCTGTTCCCTCCCATCGGCCCACTTTCACCGTTTACACAGTCACAGGTGCGGCGCGACTTCACGGCACGGGCCTCTTGCTTTGTGCGCCTCAGTATCCGGTACTGCAGCGGTACTACAGCGGTACTGCAGCGGTACTACAGCGGTACTGCAGCGGTACTACAGCGGTACTGCAGTCGGCCCGCTGAATGCACAGCGCTGCTCTGCTGCTGTAGGGATTAGGAGGATCTGACATTGTGGGGATTAACGGACACGCATACGAACTCCACGTCGGTGCTGAAACGGACCTTTATCCTCCGCATCGCCTTCCGAGGTGACGTTTCTCTTACCAAATAGACCAGAGAGCAAAGGACAACCTCTAAAATAATGTAATCCGCATTGCAGACAGCGCTAGCATAAACTACTGTATCTAAATGACCGCATAGACAAGGCTGTGACCGCCGCACACCCGTACAGATACAGATACAGATACAGATTCAGATACAGGTACAGATACAGATACATATACAGATACAGGTACAGATACAGGTACAGGTACAGGTACAGATACAGATACAGGTACAGATACAGGTACAGATACAGGTACAGGTACAGATACAGGTACAGGTACAGATACAGGTACAGATACAGGTACAGGTACAGATACAGGTACAGATACAGATACAGGTACAGGTACAGATACAGGTACAGGTACAGGTACAGATACAGGTACAGGTACAGGTACAGATACAGGTACAGGTACAGATACAGATACAGGTACAGGTACAGGTACAGGTACAGGTACAGGTACAGATACAGGTACAGATACAGGTACAGGTACAGGTACAGATACAGGTACAGGTACAGGTACAGATACAGGTACAGATACAGGTACAGCAAGCCACTGCGGAGTACTGGGAATTAGTCTGTTTTACATAGGAAAAAGAGAAACGCGGATGATGCGGTGTGTGTTCGTGTCCTTCA
>JAOUQW010000038.1:14241890-14265753 GCA_028565825.1 Olivaichthys viedmensis | reverse complement strand
ACATATACATATACAAGTACAGTACAGTGAAATTTGATTCTTCGCATATCCCAGCATGTTGGTAAGCTGGGGTCAGTTGCACATTAAAAGCCTACCGATATTTAATCATGTTATACAATCCAAACAGAACAATTTCAAACCTAGAAGTTCTATCTGAGTAATATATAGTAGTAAAAATACACTTTACACTGTGATCTCCTTGGCCCCTTGATGGCTTCCTTTCCAACACCGCCATTGTCAAAGTTCTGGGGTTCAGTCAGGCTTGAGGAAATGCCACAGACACGCTGTCCCCTGTAGCCTCCTCTCTGGAATACATGATCGGGGGAAATAAACCCTCGAGCTTTATCGGCGAAGAGGTTTCACCAGCGGTACATTTTTCTATAGCATATATTAGTATAGCATATATTTGGCAAATAAGTTTCTCTAAAGCGTTACTGCATAGTGGACAATAGATACAAGCTTATATAGATGTGTAAGAAACCTTAAATGCAAACTTTTTCAGTAGTCTGTACTTACCAGAACGGTGCTGTCGTGTCTTGGGGAGCCTTAAAAAGTTTATCCAAATTTATTTTCTCGCTGACGTTCTTTCATAGAAAGGAAAGCGCTGTTCCTCTGTCCCTTCTTCTGAAGACTACTTGCATCCCATCCATTGCAAGCCAGGAGTTCCACAGTCCGCTCCGGAAAGATGCTGGAAGCTCCGCCCACCGACCTTCGTGCGTCAAGTGCGATATTCGTTTTTTGGCTGCGTCAGAAACCGCATTTTTTCTTTTTTTTTTGCATCTCCAGTTCACCCAATAAATGACTGGATTTTTTGTCTTTGACGAAAGTTGACAACTTCTGAGTTGTCTCATGGAGGGACGTAGTAATCACGATAATAACGCTTTTTAGCAATTAATTTTTTGGTATATGATACTTACTGATTTGTATTAGTGCATTTGGGGCTATGCTTCGGGTCATTACATAGGAAGTGCACAGTGCTTCAATTAAATTATTTAAAAATGATGGATACTTTTGAATTAATCTTCAGACATGGAATAATATTGAGGATTGTGGATTTTTACATATATGCTTAGTGTGGAATGTCAGCACAGAACATTCATAAAAACATCATCCGTTTACATTTTCTTATCCCAGTGTCAATTTATAGGCGTAGAATAAAGTACATTATTAATTAATAACTTTAAACGCGTTACGCCTATTTCTGCGCTACCCTCGTCGCTTTAAAGGTCTGTGGCATTTGCATGCTTAACAAAACCTTCTTCTGAAACAAAACTGTAATCAATATTTCATATAGCACTGGAAATGTACCAGTTTTCTGCACAAAAATGATTGATATGTAAATAATGAAAGAAAGCATGCATGTACAGACAAGAGCGAAAGAAAAGGCTGCTCCCAATATATTTTAATTATGTACACTTGATATACACATTATGTACATGTTTCATAATATACATTGACGCATTCCAGAAATACACCCTCACAATGTTAAGAGGCTACCTAATACAGACAGTGGAGACGCAGGAAAGACTACACATTAGATCCATCATTTAATCCATCACATTGTCAATTGACATTGCATATTAGTTATAGCAGCACAAACCTGACAAAACAACAGTAGCTTAAGCCTGTTCTGAATAGTGACGCACATTTTTTCACATGTGCGTTTACTGTATTTATATCCCTGAATTCTTTTTGAAACAGTGATACAATACTGACATAATTGATCAAAGGGAAAACAATACACAATTATACTTTTGAAAAATCTGAGAAAAAGATCACAAATATGCTGATAACCGGTAGTCCGATTTTTTTAAAAGAATACGTGAAGTAATTTAGTCTTAATAAAACATAATTATGACTTGCAGTTACACAGCGTATTCGGCATACAGTTTTTTTTTATGCTGCACATTTTGCACCAGTATGAAAGGATTACAATTCTATGGCTAGGCTACAACATTAAAGGCTGGTTTTCCAGACATAGGTAAAGCCTACTCTTGGGTTAAATTACACTTGTTATGTGGGAAATTGAAATAGCCATATTCAGCTTTAATATGTATCCGGGAAATCGACGCAGCATTGAATAGGGGTGTTAATTTTATGTGTATTCGGGTTCAGATGTTTCCTCCTTAGAGTATGACCTCGAGTTTCCAGCAAATATGCCGTTTTCGTCCACAGGCACACAGTTGCCCGCTGTGCTGTAGCCCTGCTTCTTTTTCTTGGCTTGGCGCTCTTCCATTAGGATAGTGTCGTAGAGGCCCGTGGCCCCTTCCTCCAGCAGCATGTTTCTCTCGGAGTGAGATGGCTTCATGAGGCACACGTTGCGCAGCAGGAGCAGCGCTGGCGCATAAAGCACGTTGGCGAGGCCCATGCCCAGGTTGAGCTGCACAAAACCGAGGTCGTGCACTATCTTACCAGCTGCAATGGGACCCAGCGCATAGGCGACGCAGTACGAAATGTCCGCTAGAGCGTACACACTGCCATACACGGAGACATGACGCACATCAACCAGAAACGCAAGTGTGGGTAAGAGCGCGGTGTCCACCAACGCAATGCCGAAACAGATCCCGCACAAGGGCATAATAAGTTGCTCAAAGTTTTTGCATGCCGGCACAGTGCAGGAGCTGGCACCTATTATAACCATGCCAAGAGCACCATAGAACCATTGTAAGTGCGGGTGTCGCGCTGCCAGTTTTACAGTAATATAGACACCCAAAATATGGGGGAAAAAAGCTGGTAACCAGGTGAGTCCGATCTGCCACTGGGACGCGTCCATTGTCTCCTCCATCCAATTCGCGATGGTGGGCTCCAGAAACGCAAGGGGAATGTTACACGTGGTCAGGGCGCCTGCCACCACTGCTATGTAGGGATCGATCATAAGTTTGTAAATGGGTGTACCGACTGGCATGTTTTCCCTGGTCCGGCTGGAGAATGGCTTAAGTACAGTCAGGCACAAAATACCGTCGGCAAAACAGACACAGGCGAGGGCGATGAAGGGAACGCGCTTCCCGACGAACTCGCAAAGCACCCCGCCAAAGGGGGGCGCCGCCAGGCTGCCGAACGAGATGAAAGCCAAGGCGATGCCCAGAGCTCGACTCCTCTCGGCCTCCTCCGTGTATTTGTCTGCTATCATAGCGATACCCGACGTGTCCGCGAAGGCCGAGCCGAGACCCTGCAGGCTCCGCGCCACGAACAAGGTCGCGTAGTTTTCGGCGAAGGCAAAAATGCACGTGGAAACAAACATGATGGAAAGTCCAATTAAAAGAGGTATGTCGTATCCGACGCGGTCTATGAAGGTGCCCGTCAAAGGATTGACGAGAAGTTGCAAAATGGCTTTGGATGCAAAAAGGACACCAATCTGCAAGTCGAAGTTTTTTGTGCTGTTGGAGGAATTGGCTTGGATCACACCGTGCTCTGATTCACTTTCTAGACGGGCTAAATAATCTGGAACGATTGGCACGATCACCATGTAAAGCATATTATCTAGCAAAAGTGCCACACAGACGATTACTAGAATAATCCTCCGTTGTCGTTCAGGGTCTTGGATAGCAGTGCCTAATTGTTTAGTTCTTTCGCCCATCTCTGAGAGTTTAAGCGCGGCAGACTGCGCCAAGCCACCGGATCCCTCTGTAGCCATGATTCACACTTTACCTTTTCAATCAAAACGATATCAACTCCAGCACTGTGCTATGCTTTTACAGAATCTGCCTGCGCACTCTTACTGAACTATCAAGCTGCGATTAGCTTATGAACTTTTCCTGCTTTACCTTTGCACGCTGTGCTCCTTCATTGCGCTTGCTTTTCTTCTCTGCTGAGTTGGACGCGTTTTATCGTCGGCGGCCAAAGTTGTTTCATTGTAACTCGGACAGTCATTCAGGTGATGAAAATGCTCAAACACTTGCGCTAAGCTTAGAAATTCGCCCGATCGTGCTCCATGGTATGTAAAGTTGTCTTTTTGTAGACAGTGGCCGCACAAAGTCGAAAGGGTGTGACCTTTCACCTGAACAGATTTAAGCACCTATATCTCTACAAGGCATGCCATTATCACAGTCGAGCTCGCTCGCTACTGCTGGTGCTGCTATGGGAGAGACACTCGCATGTGTGCTTGCTCATTCCATTCAACTCGCTACTCTTTTTTCTTTTTTTTTCCCAGGGATGTGACGCACTGCTTGCTTGCCCCCCAGTGGTCCCCCAATCAGCCCTCTTTTTTAAGCTTATTTAACGCAGAAGTATATTAAAGCCACGCCGTATGATTAAATGCGATTCAGTTGCAAATCAACATTCTTAGAAACAGGTTTTTTTTGGAAAATACATTAAGTGCAACATTCATCACCTCCATCGTGAGTTATGTTTGTAACAACGGTGTTAAAAGTATTAAAGTATTAAAGTATTAAAGTTGCCAAACATTTATTTCCTATTAATCATTGTATTAAGAACTGTAGGCTACCTTAAGTGTAATGAACACTAATACAGGCTAAATTACTTTTCATACAGTTTTACTTCTCGTTTCTGTAATTAGGGATTGTGGAATAATGTTTCTTTGCTAATTGTTCTGTAAATCAGATTATATTAATTTTTGTTGTTTTTTTAGTTACCTATTTAGTCATTGCTGTTGGGCACTTGAATAATATACAAAACGTGTCTGTACATACATTCTAAAATTCGACTGTTAATGCAAGCCTTAAGTCTCTCCTTACAGAATATTGCTCCTGATAAATAGCTGTATACACCCCTCTCTGAACGTAGCCAAGGGCAAAACTAAAATAAGATCTCTGTTGGTCTTTGTCGTTTGTACTGCCTTTTATTTCTGCTGTCTGCCTTGTTTTACACTTTGAATTACTACGCGACTGTACAATTCAGTGGTGGCATTTACGTGCTTTTTAAATCCAAAACCTAAACTAACTGGGGTCTGTTAAATGACATATTTGTCTATGTGGGTAGTTTCCTATATTTGTTGGATGTTTAATTTAACGCCCTAGTGATAGCGGCAACTAGAGCTGAACTTCAGCACCACAGTGAAGTGGACAGCTACATTCTCCTCTAGGCTTTTATGAGCTTCAGTTGGCATCCCGACTGGACCTCAGGTCAAATTCGTAAGTACTCCTAATGAGCAAGACCGAAATAAGTCGTAAGAAATTATTTCACTACTGACCCCGCCCTCAGTTAACCAGCTTACACATTTGCAATCGTGACACCATGTTGTTTCAGCAAATTAATGCAGTGATTGACCAAGTTTCAAAGGGACATTGTCACAGAAGATGCCACTAAAACATATTGCTATTAAAAAATAAGTTCTCTTTATGTTACTGAAAATGTAAAACATGTAATTACACTTAAACACTGAATGGATATTGACCATTGAGGTTTGGCGCCATCTCCTGCTATCGCAATTTACATCAACGAGTTAGTCCCTCTCTTATTAAGAAGGACAATTGTGGCATCTAGAGGTTTGTGAAAGGTACAGCGTCTTAGCCAGACGGATATTTTACGGGCTCCCGTACAGAAAGCCTATTTCAATGGTGGCGTGACCGTTTAATAATGTAATACACGCTCAGAACGTTTATTATTCTTGCATATTGAAGGTTAAGTAACCTCACTACCTACATACAGGCATACATATACCACTAAATGAATGGCTATAACTGTGGGTATAAGCTATGAAATGGCAAGACTTATATGTAATATTATATGGGAAACAATACACATGCAGAAGGAACACATCCAAGTGAATTCGGTGGAGCACTCTCTAACAGCAGATGTCCCTATAATTACAGTCAAAAAAATTTTTGTTGAACTATGGGGTTATGGGGACGTTCCCTGTAGTTTTGTTGTCAGTTAAAAATCAAGAACTATCAGACAATCACATTTTTTAAATAAATAAATAAATAAAAACCTAACAGCTTTAAATAGTTAGTTTTATAGTATTAAATAGTATCTTGTGTAAATGTTGAGCCAAAACTCACCCTAATGTGTATTCTGTTAAAAGAACTTAAAAAAAAAAAAATGTATACCTGTAAATCTGATATCAACTAAACAGCATCGCAAATGTCTGATAGTGGACCTATACTCAATGTTTCTTCTGTTAATGTTATATTTTTGTAGGGGGAAATGTGCAGTAGTAAGTAGTCTCTCATGTCTTACAAGCTCCCATTTCTAATTTATAATAGTGAGGGTGCCAATAGGCTACATTGACAAAGAATAATAATAATGATGGTGCACAGTACTGTAATATAAAATCTGGTTTTATATAACTTATTTCATCCGCTGCTAGAAAAAACAAAGATTAGTATTAGTGACTGCTGACGTACAGCCAAAGCCACTAGAAGTCACTACAGATCACTCTGATGCTAATCCTTTATCCAACAGTATGTTTTGGCAGTCTTTTGCTTCACTGGATGTAATATGGATTAAATTGTTCTTGTTCTGTTTTTTGGTCACAGGGCAGATTTCTCACTGAGACATGATGTGGAGATAATCTGCATCAAATAAGCAAGGGTAAGAAAACAAGGTGCATCCTCACTCCTAAAAGGTCTGGAGCCTGAAGCAACTGATCATGAAGCTTTAGTGTACTCTTTGATTACTCCTCAGCTATGTCCCACAGGGCTCTGTTTTAGATCACCTGTTGTTCTCCCTTTATATCCAGTTCCTTGCACATGTTTTTCTAAAACAAAATGTTGGCTTTCACTTTCTAAGCTGATTATACTTATTAATTATACGCAATCATAACTATTAGTTTGGCCAGATTCAGCAGCACAGCTACACAAGATGCAAGATTGTGTAAATGACATAAAAGCTTGGATTAATAAAAAAAACTTCCTTCCCTTAAATTCTGATAAAACAGAAACACTCACATTGAGTAGGTTGTTGATTTCACCTTATTTCATCTATCTGATTTTGCTATTCTGTGAAACCAAAAGCTATAGTTAAGGAACTTATCATTCCCACATAAATAATCTCTAAAACTGAATATTATAATTTGAGGATCCAAAATAAGAAATGTGCTACATAATGCTGTGAAACTAGTGCATGCTTTTATAACCTCTAGCTTGGACTATTGCAATGTGTTGCTGGTTGGATGCCCTGCTGTTTCTTTAAGGAAGCTTCAGCTAGTTCTGAATGCATCATAATGAGCACATTACCCCAGTTCTATTCACGCTACACTGGCTGTCTATTAAGTTCTGCCTTGATTACAAGGTCCTGCTTATGATGTTTAGTTTATGGCATATCTTGCTGAGTATAGCCCCTCCTGAGCACTTTGCTCAGCTGAGGCAGGCCTACTATTAATCCTGAGGATCACTCACAGCTCAGCCTTGCTTTAACAAATTTTCAGATATGGAAAAATGTTCTTTGACTTTCTGGGATGTTATCGTTGTTGAGATGTGTTTGTAGGACCACAACACTTTTAGTAGTCACTGTTAAACTTTACCTCTTTTGAGACTGCCATACCATATTGCAGTGTAATATTCTTAAATGCCCATAACATTTTGATTGGTTTACATTGGCTAATCCAGAAACAACAGTGAAAACCTGAATTTTTAGAAATCAAATCCCCGAAAATCTACATATGTGATTATTATTATTAATGTGAATAATAATAATAGTTAGGGTTGTTTTGTTTAATCTGAAATTAACGGTCTCTGCCTTTTTTGATGTATAACTGGGCAAGCTCCAAATAAAGAATTAACAAATGTTATTTAGCATTGTTAAGATTAAGTTAACAAAGTACTCAGCATCACAAATCTTTCGAGAAATGCACCCCTGAAGAGAAAGGGCTTCAATAATCTCATAGTGACAGGAATCAAGTGTATTTTTGAGATCACAAAATTCCTTTATAATCAACGTCTGGTAAAGAGCAACAATGCATACCAGAGAAATGTATTTATTGACAGTGATATAGATGTTACTGACAAGGCATCAAGTGAGAAAAAGTTGAAATCAATTTCATAATGCACTCAAATATATAATACAGAAAACACTGACAAGTCCTAAAACAACATATCATAGATAATGTACTAGAATTCCTCAGGTAGTAAAATAACATAAGCAAACATTTTTTTGCATACGTTCTCTCTCTCAGTCAAAAATGCACACCTGTTTGTCATGTGCACATTTTTTCATGTGATTGTTTTTTTGTTGTTGCTTGAATTACAGTAGAATTGCAGTTGGACTACACAAATGTGGAACATTAATTAACACTGTTCAATCATTCCTTAAATCACAGTGTACTTCAATAACAATGGTTCAAATAATAATAATAGTTAATAATAGAGCACAGTATCAGCACATTCACAGTATTTAAAACTCACAGAAAATCATGACAATAAAATGCTAATTGTCGCAAATGACCTTTTACCACAAGAATAAATCACTAACAACCTTGTTAATCCATTTGGCTGATGCTTTTTTATCCAAAGCAACTTACAGTTGAAACAGGATACAACTGAGGGTTAAGAGCCTTGCTTAAGGACCCATCAGTGGCATCTTGGCAATGCTGGGATTTGAACTCACAACCCAAGCCAATGTTATATCTGTTTAGATAATGAGGTAGGATTTATTTATTTTTAACATGCAAGACATGGACTGTGGCAACACATGCAGGAGGGAGTGAGATGTGCATGATGAAAGGCATATCTAATTGCAGTATGTGTTGTGCATAATCTCCTCGTGTCTACTAATCCTCAACACTGAGGGAATGCATTTTTCATGAAAATGAAATTCTTTCTTAGGCTTAACATGAACATCATCTCATGGCAAGCGAGATTTGCAATCTGGAGCATGACCGTATTTTCTCTGGTAAGAAATAATTTACTTCTTAGATCTCTAGTCTATATGTAATATCTAAACTGTTTACCTGTTTATCTAATCCTGTTTAAATCAGAATCTAGGCAGTGGTGGCTCAGTGGTTAGGGCACTGGGCTACTGATCAGAAGGTCGTGGGTTCAAGCCTCAGCTCTGCCAAGCTGCCACTGTTAGGCCCTTAACCCTCTGTGCTTCAGGGGCGCTGTATCATGGTTGACCCCAGCTTACCAACGTGCTGGGATATGTGAAGAATCAATTTCACTGTACTTGTATAATGTGACAATAAGGAGCATTCTATTCTAAATGTCATATGTAGTTATGTTTAATTTGTTAATTAATCAAGGAACATGGAAATAGAATAACCTTATTATTATTATTATTATTATTATTATTATGCTCCTTTATAAAGACCCATTTGGTTGGAATTTAGGACATCAAGGTACTACTATTTCATGCCAAATTATCTTGTCATTGTCCTGTAATATAAATGCATTATTAATAAAATGAGAAAATTAAGTTTCAAATATAACATGAGCTTAAGCATGTGTCATACCCACCGGACATTTCCAAATCCCTGTTATACATGATTATGGCATGCTTGGTTTATTTGAACTTGTTCTCAATAGCAGGAGGCTCAATCTTTTGTCCAGTGAGCAGCTGCCAGATTCCTCCTCTGTAATTCTCATTTCCAAGAGCGTAAACAAAGACATTGAAGGTGGGAGAGGTCTTAGCCACGATAGGAGGAATCTGCAAAGACACAGATGGTTGTGCCTATGTTCAAACTTAATAATAATGTCTTTAGAAAAAAGAGGTGAGGAATAAATGAACTGCACAAATACACTGTACATACAGTGCTCATTGTTATCATAATTTAAGGTATCAAGAAAGTATAACTTGGATATTCTTATGTAAGTAAGGTATTTTTACCATTCTCAGTTTAGCAGACAAAAAGTTTGCATTTTCCACAGCAGCATAGAAGGCTAGGATCCCATAAGGGCCCCAGCAGAACAGCAGGGTCTTTAGGGGAGTGCCACAGTTGAACTGTAGGGAGCACAGGGAAGTCAATTTAGTCATGGAGCCTGCCTGCATGTGCTGTCCTAGTCACATGCTGTAGATGTAGCTCAGACAGAGACATGATATTTGATGCACATGTTTCCATAATATTATCTAAAACAAACAATAAATGTCAGGGTTAAATCTCAAATGGTATTCCCGGGATTTGTTTTCCAGGCACAGGTTAGGCCTAGCTTGGAATACATGGTGTTTTTCTGTTGCAAATCCTGTTTTCTTATTTTATACAAAAATAATACTGGTCCACAGAGCAAATACATATTCATGTAGCCTAATCAATTGCATGCATACCATGTCATTGTACACCTTTTATTCATGATATAGAAAATCTATATATTTTTAAATGGATCTCTACATACTGTAAGTGTATTTATACTATTTGGCTCCAAGTGGTACACTGACTAAATACATTGCATATTCTGAATTATATGAATATCAATTATATCAATATTATGATATGAAATTGGTTATCATTAGGGAATTTTGCAGCAATGAATCTGTAACATTAACTGATACATTATGATAATATCACAATATACACCAAATGTGCTCTATTATTGGTCTCAAACACAGCTTTGTATAATACTGACCCAAAGAGCTTTTGGCATGTGTGTGATTCTAAGTGCACCCAGGCACAACGCCTCTCAGTTCAACCCAAGCAACATGGAAAACAGGCTTATGAAACAAATGCAAACTGGACCTTCTTGATGCCATTCTCAAACATTCATATGTAGGGTAAACTTTTTCTTACCCTTTGCTGGCCGGTCTTCTTGAATTTCTTGTCAATGGATTGGTATGAGAAGAACACAATAAACACTTGAATTCCCATGTTACAAATGGCCATTGGAATCAGGTAGGTGACATAGTTCCTAGGGGGAAAGCAGGAGGTTATGTAATAGTGTCTAATTGTCCTTTTTCTATAGTGCACAAAGGTACAAGGGTTAAAGCAGATGGTACATGACAAAGTAATGTTCTGATGCTATGTGGTAAATATTTATGAGTCAAAATGTGACCAGTCTGTCCTTTATTTACAGAGACAGTATTACCTGAACTTGTTGCATGACTGAGTAAAAATTTGGGGATGGAAAATGCTTCAAATCTTTCTTCTGAATAAATGATGTATTTACAGTATTGATTTACAGTATATTATATAATATCACAAGCAAGAGGAATCTGTCAAACACAGAAGCACGTTAAGAGTATATTTAATCCAGATATGGCTTTGATTCATTATACTAATTATAATAATTGAGCTATTAACTGTACCAGTAAGTGTTATGTAATAGAACATTCCATATAAGGTCATTGACATCACCCGAGCCAGTTGGGCTTTGTATGCCCCTACACCTAGCATATGCCATTATTTGTTCAGAACATAAATTGATGTTATAGGCCAATAATGGCACAAATATATACCATGAAAATATATTTTTAAGAGGGCAGGTATATTAAGGATACAATAACTCAGACCCTAACCTAAACGAATGTGTCCTACCTATCTCCCTTGCTCAAGTCCAGAGTACAGCAGGTCCTCAGTGGCTCATAGTCATACTCTCCCCAACCAATCAAAGGCATAGCTGCCCAGAAGGCAGTAAAAAGCCAGATGAAGATGGCTATGGTGATGGCACAGTTCCACTGCAACTTTGTTCCTTTTGTAATATAACACAACAGACAGTCAAACACTTTACCCATTTCCACTTTTAAATAGTTTTTCACTCACATGTTGCTATTATATGGTAGTAACTTTAGCTAAAATGCTAACAACATTTCTAAATATCTGTGTCAGTGGCTGGTATATGGTGCCTTGAAGCTGGCATTTTATAGCGCTGTTGATGTTCATTGTGTCCAGATTTTGCACATTTACAATCAAATTTACTTTACAATGCTTGCTTGATTTTGAGTCTGAAAGGTCCTGTCAGATACTACTATAAATACTGTGCCAATTTTTCCTAAATGCTTTCAAACAGTGATGCAAGAACACTGACATTAAAACATATAATACAGGATATACATTTTGAATGCTCTCTGTTTATAAACCCAGAGCTAGTTCTTGGTGGGCTTTGACTGTTTTGGATATTCCTAATTAGGACTCTGTGTACAAACCCAAAATGTCAGCCATTCACAGAGGCTCTTGTAATCTATGAATGGGGTGTGCCTTTATGGCCATGTGGATTGAAAGGGGCCACTGAATTGGACCTGTGGCAGATGGACTATTTTAACTCTGTGTTAACCACACTGTGGAAAGTTCTGCCAAATTTCAACCTTAAGTCCATTAAATTGTTGCTCTTTTTGAGAAATAGCCTACTGTACTTAAAGATCAACGGTTATATTTTGTCTTCCTCCTTACTGGTGCAGTATTGGTGGTATCTGTCCCAAGCGATGGCTCCAATGAAGTGGATGCTGGAAAGGGCGCTTAGGAATCCATGAAAACCGTGGGTCTGGCATCCTTCAGATCCATAGGGCCAGTATCTGTAAGTTTATCACAGAAATGTCTAAAGTTAGTCAGACATGGATTTGCAGTTCTTCACAAATGATGGGTAAAACTGTAAGGGGTACAAGAGAAGCCTAAACAAGTAGCCCTGTTGTGATCATAACAGCTTGTCTGTAAGTAGCGCTTGTCTATGAATCCTGTATTGCCTAACCCCGACTTCTTTTAGTTCACATCTAACCATGCTGATTCAATCATGTGTGAAAGGCAACAAGAGGGCCATCCATTTTGAAATTGTTTTGATGTTTTAATACATATCGACCAAAACTCACCTCAGAAAGCTTGAAAATGCGGCAATAGTGGCGTTTGTAGAAATGCCCATATCTGCCAAAGCCAAACCGAATACAAGGAAATTACTCGGAGTTCGCAGATCTCTTATTTTAAGGAAAGCAACAACGGTGACAGCATTTAGGGAAAATCCAAGGAGACCTTCGGAAGACATTACAGAAACAATTATAGCAATAGTTGGAGCGCACGGTGAGCAACTGCGTAACGCTGAACAGTTACACAACATTTCAACAATGCGCAGTCAGTGTATGCAATTAAATCATCGCTCAACAAATGAATCCTGAAAGAACTATACGAACTACTATCATTAACAATGTTTCTTACCCTCCACGAGCAGACACGATCCCAGTGCAAACACATCGAGCTCAGAGAATCCCTCTGGTAGAGCATAAGAAGGCACCATTTCGAAGTTTTGACATAAATCTCTGCAGAAATCACATACCTCACATTTACAGTCCTATAGCTAATAGCCCGTGACTCAAGAGTGATCGAAAGAAAGGGTTATTCCACTAGAATAGAGCACGAACGTTATTATGCAAAAGCCCCAAATCCGCCAAAGAATTTCATAATGAACACAACAGCATCAAGCACTGGCCCCGCTAATACGCATTTACACAATGCGCTCATTCAGTTGCACAACAACCATTTCTGTGGTCCTTTTGTTTGAACTGTGATGATTGAGACTCAACCCAGCCTATATCATCACAAGACTCTCTCCTCTTTTCACGTGATTGGCCGACACAACAGGGGGTAGCCGCTTTTCACTCGGTTCTTTTCTCTGTCATCTTTCAGCCTGTTTATGGCAACTCACTGATAGCTTATCACACGAAGTGTCCAGATGTTGATAAGACACTATCAAACACAACTCTCTAGGAGCATGCAGGTTTACAGATTAGGTATTCGATTTTTTACCAATATAATTTGTATTTAAAATGTAATTTATTATGGTGGATCAATATTTCATTCACTTGATATACTTCACATGTGAAGTCCAGATTTAAGTTCAAATTGAATTAGTTTTTCACAATTAGTTGAATTCTTCTTGTGCATACGGTTCTTCTCTGTATAAGGAATTGAGCTAATCAGCTTTAGGTGTGTAGTGGGAAATAAGATTGCTGCACAGTCTTGTTCAGGAAAGACATTGTGCTAAGCCAGATTTTCTTAGAATTTCTTTTCAAATTTTGCCTGAGATCGGGTTGGTGTTTCACAGCCTACTACGAGTACACTAGACTTTGTAAATAGAATAAAGCCTACAGTAACATACAAAAAGACCTCGCTGCAATTTAATTTGAATTTTATCATTCAACAGTTCATTTAAAAATAATATTCAGTGCTAACACTTGCTCTTACCCAACATTTAAACTATTTTGGCTTTATGTTACATTTCTATTCCTTGAATTTTTCTTTCCCTAAAGACAGATACTTCTTTTTTTTCAAGCATTCTGTTTGCACTGTTAAAGTCTAAGAAAAAGAACAAAACTCTTATATTGAACATTAGTAGACTAAACAAATGTTTTATTATAACCATCCTAGAACTGAGGCCTAAACTCTCTGAATATTTACCGCCTTGATATGTGTTTTGTAAATAATTCAAGTTGGACCTAAATAGCAGTTTTGAGAAGACTGAAACAAGAACCAAGATGTAAAAATAAATGTAAGAAATGCAACAATGATAAAACCATAGTAGTACAACCATGAATCACAAACCATGATTGCACCATAGTGATAGTAAAACTATGACGGACATACCATAGTAACCGCACCATAACCATGGTTACTATGCTATTACCATAGTTTGCAGAGTTAACCATGTTTTTTGGCAAAAGGAAAACCCATGGTAATACCGTAGTACCCATGGTAAAACCATGGTTAACTACGGTAAATCGGTTTCACTAGTATGGTAAAACCATGGTTAATTTTTGTAAGGGATGCTTGTGTAATTCTTATGCATAATCTGAATCTCACACATATGTACATCCTGTTAATTCACCCTTGCAAAAGAGGGAAAACATAATATCATCTCAACAATTTGCTTAAAAATTCTTGTTGCTTGTATAAATTTGCTTTTCAATTTGTATAACTAAAAATCTTAACTCCACAAACATTATAATCAATGTTATAGTAGTTATATGTAACTTTGTACACAGTTTTAATGGAATTTCAATTGCATTATCCATGCCATGTAGACCTACTGCCCATTAACACAGTCATTTGTACTGCTGTTCACCAACTATATTATCCACCAAATCTCTTGGAATATGCAGCAAAATTATGGGCTTAACTGTCACGCTAGGACTAAAAAAAGGCCATGTGTGTTCTGGAAAGGGACGGATTAAGTGCAGGGGAAAATCAGTCTGCATTATGACCAATTCATAAGTATTTTAGGCTTATAATACACAGCTACGTCTGTGTGCAGCCTATCGGATTCCAAAATGCAAGGACGCATGGAAATGCGTCTTGCTAATCCTCCTCCATCCCTTTTATAATGGAGACATGCGTTAGACAGAGTACATTGGAACATCGAGCCGGACAGACGATGACATGCCGCTGAGATTTTGATAAATAAAAAAGGGGAGCTTCTTCATTCTGACTCACTTCCTGGGGGTTAGCGGTTGAAGTGCAGAGGGCTAAAGATGATGGTTGTCGTCCTCTTTGCTCTGTTGCTTGCATCAGGTGGATTTCCACCCGCTCAAACATCCTGCCCTTCTCAGTGCAGCTGTTTCTATCACAATCTGAGTGATGGATCCAGGGCCAGGTGAGTGAGTGCTCTGAAATTTATGTCCATTCTAAAAGCAAAACAAAGTTTGCATTTTAAACACAGAATATAATTGGATAACTTTGACTACACAAAATGGTTTGAACCAAAACACCTGGCCCTGTTTTTTACTTTCTAGGGGCTCACCTTAATTTTGCAGACTAATATGTGCAAAATGGTGAATTTGGTGCTTTTTAATTGCTTATAATCAAAAATTTTGGTGTAACCCCTAACACTGCTCAGTATATTATCATTATTTCTTCTTCTTCTTCTTCTTCTTCTTCTTCTTCTTCTTCTTCGTCATTTTTTATACACTCCAGTTTGGCAATGTAGCCCATATAGGTTAACTTTCTACTCATTTCATTTATAAAATATATAATTCACAAATTCACAAAATGATGACAAAAGTGAATCAATTAGTCCCTTTGATTTGTGTTTCTAGGAGTGTGATTTGTAATGACCCTGAGATATCCCTGGTGCCTGCCAGCTTCCCCGCCGACACCTCCAAACTCAGAATAGAAAAAACGGCTATAAAGAGGATCCCCAGTGAAGCGTTTAACTACCTCCCCAATCTGGAGTTTTTGTGGATGTCCTTCAATGCGTTGTCTTCCATGAACATGGACAGTTTCTATGGACTGAACAGCCTGGAGGAGCTCAGGCTCGACGGAAATTCCCTTACTGCTTTTCCTTGGGAATCCTTAAAGGATATGCCCAGCCTAAGGCTCCTCGACTTGCACAATAATCAACTCTCTTCAGTCCCCACAGAGGCAGCAAAGTACCTAAGACTTTTAACATACCTGGATCTCTCCAGTAATAACCTGCTGACAGTGCCGTCTGAAGTCCTTACTACTTGGATGACAATCAAACCCATACAAGGAGCAGAGAGTTCAAAAATGATTCTTGGTAAGTACAGCATTTAAAAAAAAAAAAAATAGTAATAGTAATAAACAAAATGTATAAATGAATAACTAATAAGCTAATAATAAATATGTAATAATACAGAAACAGCTATAGAATTGGACTGTTTTTTTCACACAGGAAATATATTTTACATAAGTAAACTGATTTTGCATATGATCATTTACTTACAGATCTTAGAATTTCTCGTTAAGCCCATTATTTTCTTCTTGCTACAGGACTCCATGACAATCCTTGGCTTTGTGACTGTCAGTTGTATGACCTGGTCCAGTTCCAAAAGTCTCCATCACTCTCCGTGGCCTTAATTGACACCAGACTGAGGTGTGCTGATCCTGAGAGTCTCTCTGGAGTTCTGTTCAGTGATGCCGAGCTGAGACGATGCCAGGAGCCCAAAGTTCATACAGCTGTAGCCCGTGTCAGAAGCACAGTGGGCAACAATGTGCTACTGCGGTGTGGTGCTATTGGGGTTCCCATTCCTGAGCTGACATGGAGAAGGGCAGATGGAAAACCATTGAATGGGACAGGTGCGTCAACACAGTGGTGGGTGGTTAAGACGCATTAGTCAGAAGCATTAATGCAAAGTAGTAATGAAGTATGATAACACAATACTGTTTACTTCTGACATTTTAACACAATTGGAAAATCAAAAGGTTTTGCTTATTTGTTGTTTTTCTGTCATTTTGCAGTTCAACAACAGAACTCCAAAGATGGAATTGTTTGGTCTATTCTAAGTATGGCTGCTGTCTCCTTTCGCGAATCTGGGAAATACATCTGCAAAGCAGCAAACTCTGCTGGGAGTGCAGAGGCTGTGATTTCTTTAATCATAAACAAGTCACCAAAGTTAGAGAACCAAACTGGGAATGCAAAGAAAATCAAAGGAAATACACCAAACCCTGTTGAAAAGGCATTGCATCAAGAAAAAATTCTTGCCAGATATATTTCCCCAAGACCCTTCTCTGTTACTGCACTTACTGGTCCTACGGTTTACACTGGTCCTTATCCAGGCATGCAGAGTGACAGTGTTCCAGGGACAATTTCACCACCAACTAGTCCTGATAGACTCCTAGAGACCAATCTAAGCAACCTTGCAGCCAACACATCCTCTCTGCAGCAAGATCCTGACCGGATTGTCCGCTCAGTCAAAGTGATTGGAGATACAGAATATACTGTGTGTCTAATCTGGAGAGCTCCAAAAGCCAAGAACACCACAGCCTTCAGCGTGCTGTACGCTGTATTTGGGGAGAGGGACATGCGCAGAATTAATGTCAGTCCCGGCAATAACCGAATCATCATTGAGGGCTTGGTTCCAAAAACCAAATACATTGCATGTGTGTGCGTAAAAGGCTTGATCCCTAAAAAAGAGCAGTGTGTAATCTTCTCGGCAGATGCAGCAGCAAGTGCTAATGGGACCCAAAAGCTCATTAATGTAGTTGTAATCACGGTTGCCTGTGTGATAGCTGTGCCTCTGACTGTGATTGTCTGTTGTGGAGCACTTAAGAGGAAAATCCAAAAACTTCTGAGCAAAAAGCCCAAAGACATTCAGGATTCATATGTAACATTTGAAAGTCTGTCCCCCAGCACCAAAGCCAAAGGCCTGGAGGGGGATTACTTGACCAAACTGAACCCAGAGGAGTCCAATAGATTGCTATCAGCTAGGTCTAGCCTGGATTCTGAGTCTATCACTAAGATTGAAGGACAGCCAAACGAGTACTTGTGCTGACAGTTTTCCTCAACCACCACTCCATCACCCAGCCTAAGTATCCAGGCTCAGCCCCAGTATCTGAGTGCACACAGTTTATACCAAAACTACCTTGCTGAGCATTGCTAAACAATTCCATGGATACTTTACACTAGTAACTAAGGACACAATGAGATAGTCTCTACTTTTTGGATTAATAGTGTTCTTTGTTACTATACTCACAGGCCTAATTAAAAGCCATATGGCTGGTGGTGGGGTTGTGGTTGAGGAATCTCAAAACGCACGTACACACACACACACACATACACACACACACACACACACACACACACACACACACAAAATAAACTGTTTGAGTAATTGACTGTAATGTACTTATTGTATACATTAAAAATATATTCATCTTTATATTCCACTGATGTAGTTTGCACAAATTTTGACAATAATTTAGAAATTCATTTCCAAATAGATTTTTAGACAACTCACATGGAGACTATTTAAATGTATTATTAATATAATGAGAATGTTGCTAAATGATAAAACTCTAGTTGAGTTTTACATATGCCAACATTTCTGTATTTGGTTATTTAACAAATGTGTAACTTGTGCCACCGATTTACCCTGACATCACTGTGTAACTTTGTTTTATCTCCTAAACTGCTGAGTATTTTGTGACCTAGAAATAAAGATTTTATATGTATGCATATAAAGTCTGAGTTCTTTCAGGATCTGATTGTAAAAAGTAACACTGCGCACCTGTGCTACTACTACTGCAACCTTTGCTTTTTTATGTACTCACAGTCTACTAACAGCAACTGCTATAACTTTTGCTGCTCCCAAAAATAGCAATGATCAAGATTATCTGAAAGCTCTTTATCAAACAATAATCCAATTTTTATATTTCAAAAGGTAAACCTAGTCCTACATATCACTCTGTGCCCTAATGAGTACGTCAAGGATTATTGTTAATAGGCTTTAGACGACTTTACCAGTAGACATTCTCTATGCACGGCGCGGTTGTGACTTTTACAGGACTATGGATATCGTTTATACCGTTCATTTTGCTTTGTTTCTTTTGTTAGTAAATCATATCAGCTCAATCAACTCACAATGTTTGACTGGATGCACCTGCACCACCAATCGTCATGGGAGGTTAGTTCCATCTGCCTAGACAGTTTATGTCAATAGCCTAGGTGAACACTCATCACTTTTGCTCTTTAACCTCATAGTCAAGCTTTATTTTTGTATAGTACGTGTCTATTCTAATTACGTAATAAAGCTGTTCTAAAAATATTCTTAGAGGTATGGTCTGAGTAAGGTCATCAATGTAAGTGCTGTATGAGAGATCAAAAATCACCACCATTTAGACAAACTCAGTGAGATGGAGGAACAGCATGGCTCTGATGGCACAATTTTTCTCATAATTTTACCAGTGGAATAAAAAGGTTTATCTTTGGAAAATCCATATAAGCTTAATGGTAAACATTCCTCTGTACATTCTAGGTTCCTTGTGTGCATGGAAACAGCTTTAGTGGGGATACCTGAGGATATCTCTGAAGACTTCACCAAAATCCGAATAGAGAACTCACATCTGTGTGAAATACCAAACGCTGCATTTGCCCATTACAAATCACTAGAACATCTCTGGCTAAATTTCAATAACATCACTATCATCAATATAAAGAGTCTGAAAGGATTAGGTAATTTGACAGAACTCAGGCTTGAAGGCAATAAATTAAGGTTAGTGCCATGGACGGCATTTGAGGATACGCCTAACCTTAAAATTCTGGATTTGAAGCACAACCGCCTTGACGTTCTCCCTGAACATGCACTGAAATTTTTGCCAGGTCTGACCTACTTAGACTTATCCTTCAATCAGCTTACAGTCATGTCTAAAGAGGTCTTCTTCAAATGGCCTCTTTATGACACTGCTTTTAAAATTGAAGAGCAGGCAGCTTCAGCTCCCACTGTGGTTCTGGCACTTCATGATAACCCATGGATCTGTGACTGCCGTCTCAAAGGTTTTGTTGAGTTCATCAAATCTCTTAGTCCACCTATCATATTGATGAACTCCTACTTAACCTGCACCAGTCCAGAGAACATGACGGGAAAGTTTTTCCATGAGCTTGAGCTGAAGATGTGCGCAAAACCAGTAGCCACTACCCCAGCCACCAACATAACCTCGCCTCTTGGTAGGAACATCACTCTCACATGCATTGCTATGGCCAGACCAGAGCCAGCTGTCTCATGGACATATGGTCTCAAGATACTAAGAGGATTTCATGGTAAGGTTTATTCCCATGTCAACATATAAGCACACATTTTCTTTACAGTCAAGCAGATCAGTTTTTATTGTAAATTAGGTGTTTAATGCGCTATGTTACATAATATGAAAAAGTGAACATGGTCAATTGCCATGTAAATATTGCAAAAAGGTCTATTTCATTAGAGGTCACAAGGCCTTACAGAACCAGTCAAAGAGCACATCTGTTGAACTCTGTGTTCTCTTAAGTTGGCAGTGTACTGACTTATGAAACTGGTTAAAATATATTCTGTAATTATTAGTTAAGAAAATCATATTTTTTTACTGACATGACATGACAAACAGTTGTAAAACCCCACAAGAAGATTTTAAATGTGCATTTAATATAAATTTACTTCAAAGGCTTTACATTTACAAGTCAAAATATTTCATTCAGAATTAGACACTACTATGAATTGTGATTTTCATATTGCAGTAATTAATTAAATACTGTTTAATTTGTTCTTAGAGTTTCAGACCCATCTGAACGAGGACACAATCAAGTCTGATTTGGTCATCCCATCCCTTCACCTGGCCAATTGTGGAGTCTACACTTGCACAGCCAACAACTTCATTGGTAATGCATCTGTCAACATTTTGGTAGATGTCAAAACTCCAGATGAGTCACAACACCTTCTGCCAGCCGTTCCTGTAACAGCCACTGAGGAGAATGTTTACATTGATATCCATATTGCTAAGCAAACTGTGTATGGCATCACCATTGAGTGGTACGCTGTGATGGAGAAACCAGCCGAGACCTGGTTTACAATCCACTTCGGCCACTATGATACACCCAAAAAAGAGCTAATCTACATTGGGCCGGGTATCAACACCTATTCAGTCACAGACCTACTGCCAGCAACTAAGTATGACATCTGTGTTACTCTGAAGAACCAAGCACCCCGGAATGACCAGTGCATTGTTTTTGTGACGGGAAGTGACATGAGTGAAATGGAGCAGAGGGAGAAACTCATTCACATTGTGGTCATTGTCTTTGCCATGGTGTTGGCTGTGCCAGCGGGGATGTATGCCTGCACCACTGACATGAAGTTCAACTGCTTAGAGTGCTGCATGGAGATGTGGAAGAACAGGAGGCGAGCTGAGCAAACACACCACCCAAATGAAATGCAGGGAAGCTTTGACAGCATCCCGGCTTCCAGTGATGAGGGCCTGTGGAAGGATTCCAGCGAGGGCCGCAAAACTCGCAGGTCTGATGATAGGATACACAAAGCAAGATTTGATCGCAAACACCCACCAGAGCTCTACTGATTCCACACTGTTATATAGAGAGGCATCTATAACATTAATATGATTAATATGAATTCAGAACTTTAACTGCACTCATTGTCAACTGAATCATTGTGCTCAGGTGATTCATTAACAGAGTTAAAGAATTCATTTACATGAGCTGCAATAATTAAAGGTTGAATGTTTTGCATGTGTGGACAAATTAATTGACTTATATAATGCCTCAGGGCATGTTTTCAAGTCTGCAGCTTATCAAGATGTCTACTCATGTCTACTCATTTACCCACTGTAATGCACCAAATGCATTAAAACCCATTTCAAAAGGAAAAGAAAACTAAAATGAATAATATCTTGGCAGGCCTCAAAAACCTTGATACAAAGCAGGACAAGGGAATCGCACTCCGGCATCTTTGGTTTATGTGAACGTAAACCAAACCTCCGGTACTATATTTAATGGAAATTGAAATTATTTTTATTACAATGTTCATGAAATCCATTTATCTATTCTATGTGATAAATTACATTGACTGACAACCCCTAGACAGTAACACACTAGCTACACTAAAGTCTCCGACCCTTCCCCATCTTACTATATTTATTTAAGTTTATAGCTGTTTGGATGTTTATGGCTATGATTTTATGACCAATTTTCACAATTGTGCAAGTAAGTTTTCAATCTTTTCAACCCTAACCCTTTCTGCTGTTTCATAGTATTTCAACAATCTCAGTGTGAGAATGTAATTATTCTGTTGTGAGAATAAGGAACTAAATATTAAATATTAAATACTAAAAGAATGCTAGTACATTCATATTCTTTATTTTGTAGTGCATGCAAGTCTGGCCATATATTTTATATTTGCATTGTGTTTGTGACCTGATCCACATTTTTTGCAACCATCAGAGAGAGGGATATGCACTATAGATTTGTGTCAGAGTTCACCGTAATGACTAACAAAACCATATAGTTCACAATAATACTGAGAATCATGTTCTTTTTCCCTTGAAAAAGCTACAACAGTCATGCACTTCTGATTCTCTCTATTTCTCTCATTAAAATCCACTGGATCCTCCACTGCCCCAATCCACTGTGACGTATGCAGGGAAGTTCTCTCCAGCAAAGAACATATGACTTTCAACAGATTTAACTTGTGCTTGCACAGCTGTCACTAATGGATGAGGTGGTTGTGTTCACAACAATAACTGTAGATTACACTGAGCTACAGTACACTGGGTCAGTATAAGCCTTTATATTCCAAATGTTCAGTAAACTATCATTGCTCAGTAACACTTAATACACTGGGAGCCTCACAGAGCGCTTAAGAAGTTTTTATCATAAGCTTTGCACAAGCTTTATAAGTGGTTAATGGTTCTCTGAGGTCATTTATGGTTTTATGCTAAAACCCATGACCTTAGCTAAAGGTATCCAAAGAACTTGTTGAAGCTTAAAATAAATTCTTTGTTTTGAATGATATGCTTTTTCTTTTTTTCTGGTGCATCAATGCACTTTACAAGTTTTAATCCTCTCTTAAAAACCCAGCAATCCTACTCACTTCTTACAGCACATGGTATAATCTCACGCTATTTTTGCAAAAGTGTAGGCTGTATCAAAATACTGATAAAATAAAGGGTAAGAAGCACAGTGAAGAGCCAGTCTACAGCCCCTGTTTTTCGGTTTTCTGAGCTCACTAATGCCCTTTATGGCGACATATTCTGTCATAGGAAAGCCTGCAATGATTCATTCATATGGCTTTGGCAGTAATTGTGTATACACAAAGTATAAGCTTTGTGTTAATAACACAATCTTTAAAAGTCATTCTATGCTAGTACTATTGAAAATTGTAGGAAGCAGTGAAGGGATGTACTACTCCAGCAATATTGTAGCCATGCCTTCATACCCCTCTATATATTTATCATACTTCACAAATTAAGTTCCTTTATAATCTAAAATTGGTGTTTAGGAAAAATATTATACAAAAGACTCAATGACATTATAATTAAAACAGACTGTTCTCAGTTCAAACAGTCTGAAAAAACAACTTGATATTAAAAATTCATGTTAAAAAAATTTGTATTCATCGCATGAATTTATTTCACAGAGAAAGACACTGAAAAACTGAACATAGATGTAGATGTACAAACAACATAACACATAATGAGTATAATAATGATTTTTTTGTTTTAAGCCACTTGATTAACAACGAGAAAATTATATAAACTCACGGAGCACTTTATTAGGAACCTGTACACCTTCTCATTCATGCAATTATCTAATCAGCCAATCGTGTGGCAGCAGCGCAA
>JAOUQW010000038.1:14168702-14179833 GCA_028565825.1 Olivaichthys viedmensis | reverse complement strand
ACAATAAACATAGAATGGAAATGAAATAAGAAAATTAAAAAATAAAATAAAAAGCAAGTATCATAAGAACATAAATAAATAAACAAATAAATAAATGCATACATACATTCAACATTAAATCTGTATTACTATCAACTATTTATTATTTTGGAGGTATCAACAGTTGATCAATTTATCATTTTATTTATCCACAAGTTTGCCTGTCATGGTAAGATTAAATAAAGGGATGGGATCTCTTTCTTTCGAGGTTGAGGAAACAAATAAGTAAAGATGAAATGTCCTGGGCTGCTTTTCTTTTGAAGTAGACTGACAATCTGATTTCTCTCTTTTCCCTCTCAAACGCTGGAATATATGGTAGGGAGTGTTAATTGAGGGAGATTCTTTGCCACAGTGGGGGTTTTGGCCTGTCACTCAAAGTGTTTATATAAGATACCAGCTATTTGGAGACCTCCTCAACACTAATTCATTTATTATTACCCACAAGAAATATGACCAAGAAAAACTGCAAGTTTCTCTGAACACCATGCCAGAGATTATTCCTTTGTTTAAAGTAGTGTAATGAGCAGAATAAATCAGACAGATCCGGACTCAAGAAACCTGTGATCTAATATTAATTTAAGAAAATGACAATACGATATTTGAAACTGTTTATCAACCACCTCGTTCAAGGTTATTTCATTTAAGCTGGAACACCATTTTAAAGTGATAATTTATGTTTTTGAACATCCATGGCATTATTTATAATTTAATTCATCTTAAAACATAGTAACAGCTTTACAGTTGTTTAACAAATTGCTTAACAAAAGTTTTCGCTTAATGTATGTCCAGGGGCATTTCATTACTTTGAATAAAGTGGATATAAAGTAGGTTAAAATCCCTATAGGAGTCGTACACAGTCTGAAAATGAGTCTGCGTGCTCCCGCTGTTTATTAGACAGTAGTCGCAAAACTCTTTCATCTTTAATTTCCTGCTGTGTCATCTAGAGAGACAGATCAAACAGGGGACAAAGTGGCCCTCCATGCTCCCCCATTACAGATAATGACCCCCCTCCCCCATTCTTATCTCCTCACTTCCTCTCCCTTTACCCCCCTCCTGAGGACCCTCCCGCAAGGTGAAGGAAAAAAAAGTTGATGAAAGATAATTAAATTTCCCCTCCTGCACACAAACATTTAGGAAGGTCTGTCAATAGCAAACAGTTGGGGTTTATTTCCAGCACAAGAAAGCCAATTTGCACCCCACCTCACTACACCTCCCAGTCCCCCAGAACAACATGGAAATATACAACTGAGATAGGCTACAAAAGGATACATTTTAGGATACAGATTGGTTCTATAGCTGTGGTATGTATAGGTGACACGGAGGAGAAGAAAAGTGTTTATTGTAGACCTGGAATGAAGTAAAAATTAATAAAGCATTGGGAACCTATAATATCTCCTCACTTTCTCTCTCAGTCACTCTAAACCTCTCTGTCCCACCCTGTCACATGGCCGTCCTCCCTCTCTAGTTGATTTTGATCTTGAAATGCTTGTAAATGTAATGACAACAAATTAAGGATGAAGGTGAGTGATCACAATGTGTCCAGCCCTCCCCAGCTGGCCCTTGCACATGCCTAATAAGATATGTCTCCCTGACTTATTCCACAGACCCTGATGAACTACAGTGGGGAGGAGGACGCACCAAGGGAGTGTGCTAGAGGTCACAAGTCATGCTGGTTACAGATAGGTTGCCTCCTATTTCTTTATTATTATAATTGTTTTTAGGGTCAAAATTACCTAAAAACAAAACACTTTAAAACATTTTATATTACAGAGATTATGCTCAATTTAATTTTGACCTAAAGGCAAAAAATGTGGACAGTATTTATGTTTATTAAACACAGAACAAAAGGGTTTGACTAAATGTCTACAGCAATAGTGTACAACTGAATATTAATTTGTTTTTGTTTACATTTTATATTCATCACAATCTCAACTTTAGCTTTTATAACTGCCTGCCATTTTTAACTTCCTTTCTTGAATTTTCAGCAGGTATGTTAATGGTATGATATTCCATATTTTTGACAGATGGGATGTGCTTTTTTTCGTAAGGGCTAGATCATTTGACACATTACACCTTGACTAGATGTCAATAGATGTGTTGTGTTGGTTGTTGGAAAATTTTATAATATTTTTATGCAAGAGTAATAAGGTGAAATAAAAACAGTTTAAATATGACTATAAATATGAAACAAAAAATAATCATTTTGTGTGTCTGTTACCATTCGCTCTCAGAAAAAAAGGTACTAAACTGTACCTTTTCCTGTCACTGGGGTGGTACCATTAAGGGAACATTTTTCGTACCTTTAGTGTATATCTTTTATCTGGGAAGGTGCATGTAGTGTACCTTTAAAGTTTAGAATTGAATTAAAGGTACAACAGTGGTCCTTAATGTCTAATTATGTACCTTTTAATTAAGATACACTACATTCACATTTACAGGTAAAAGTTACATACTAAAGGTACAAAAGATGTTCTCTTAAGAGTACCACCCCAGTGACAAGAAAAGGTACAGTTTCATACCTTTTTTTTCTGAGAGTGTAGATAGTTTATATGAGTAATACTTAAGATGTAGATTTAAATAGATGTACACCTATGTACATGTAAAATGGAAATTTTAAGATAGAAACAGATTGATAGTAGTATACCAATAAACATCCCTAAATATACTGATGAAGGATGTTTTATGTGCTATTCACAGCTGATGAAAGTAAGCTAATATAAGGCAAAATATCATTTGAATGATCTAAAGCTTATGGGCTCATCAGATAAGTTAAACAACAGAACACAGAGAAACTCTTCACCTTTGCAGTCCTTTCACTGTTTACCCTTCCAAATGATCATAGTATCAATTCTCTCCCATCACAAGATTTTAATGGGCCATCTAAATGATTCATGTCAATCAAACATCTGTTAAGCTATCCACATGTTACCATCAGCACCTGTTGACCTCTGCGTGACCTCCATAGGTAAGCAGAGTAAAACAGTCTGTCTTCTCAAGGCTCCCAGGACAGGCAGTCCTAAACACACTAACTGTTTACTTATGAAAATAGATCGTCTAGAAGGCCAGACTACTTAAACTTAATTTCTTTCCAACCCCCTATCTTTATTCTCTTTCAATAAAGCACCCAAAAATCTTGCACCGGGGACAGGGAGGTGAAATTTCTCTCATCCAAATGGATTGCAATTTTCCTCCATTTAGCACCTGAAGGTAATTAGCTTGAAGAGATTGCAGAGTGAGCAACACGTTCATGGAACATTAACTCTTGCACATTCTCCAGTTGCAGGGAATTAATAGGAAAGATTAAAGTTTAAAGAGAGCAAATGCCATTACTGCACAAACCACCTCTCAGTGGCTATAACCAGCTCTCAGTAAACCAAACCCGCTGCTTCTGCTCCCTTTCCTCAAAATCAGTTGACATTAAGACTGCAGAGAATAAAATAATGCCTGGTATCTGTGAGTGTGTTTCCAGGTCCAATAGCCTGCAGCTTATTGTTTCTTCCTAACAGCTTTTTGCATGCTTTTTCACTTCTAGGACAGGTTTTGCTAATTAGTATCTTGGCATTCGTTAATCTGGCCAGCATGCTGAGTAAATGTACATACAAATTCAATTTAATAAAAGGTCTTCATGGTAAATTATCTAGCTCAATAACCCAGATTCTCTTAATTAAACTGTGCATATTTTCTGCATTTTTGTTTTTTTATATTTCACTATTACTTTTCACTGAAAGATCCCAGATCCCAACTGGGCCTCTTTAATCAAGGCATGTACAATATTTATTAAACACAATTGCTTTTTATATGTATACTTATTCGTGATTATATATTGCACATCATTACTTATCACTGGCTACAAATAAACATACAAAACGTATTTAGTGATGCATTTATCACTCGTTCCCTTATAGGAGGGGATTGTAGTTGCCAATGAATTTTAGAGGCCACCTCATTCACAGATTCAATCACTGCCTCAGAAATTCTGTGGGGGAAAAATGAAATTGAGACATGGTAGAATTTATTGCCCAGAAAATTCCATTCTACTATCTGATTTGAAAAGTCCAGTCCTCCTAGCTTCAGAAAATCTATTTTCCACATTTTAATACCCCACGTAACAGTCTTCATAATTCATTCGACTGTGTTAAGCGCAGTTTTATTAGATCTGAAACAAATTTTGGTGGGGGATCCTATAGGTCATTAACCATGGAGTAATTTTATCCTTGTTTCCCTAATGACACCATAATGGTGAGTGAATTTCTTAACTAAAGACCAAAGAACATTTTGAAGGTCAGCTTCATCTGCAAGCTCCTTCAAGCGCTTCTCACAGAGATTGGAAAAGCCGGAGATTTTTGAAGAGTCATTAATAACGCTAAAGCTGAAAGCCTATTTGCGTTCTCGCTTTCTACCTTTTAATTTCATACTCTTTTTTCCCTGTTCCTGCGCCCTCTCTCCTTTCCTTTGCTCCGTTCGCCAGTTGCCCTCATGCAGAAAGAATAGAGAGCTGGGTGAGGGGGGCTAAAATGGCAGTGCAGTCACATACAGATCCCAGATGTGACGCTGCAATCATTTAAATTTTATGCCTTTGTTATCACTTTAATCATTTTCTTTATTCGTTTTGTTTCATTGCTCAGGGAGAGAGATACCTGATAGGGTAAAATACCAAGGGAACAATTTTTATTTGGAATGTGGTGCAAAGTCTAATTAGAATTAGAATTTTGCTGAGCCTTGAAATGGCCGGTGCTTTATCCTGATCACCTTAGATATTGTTCCAAGTCAATCATTTGTCATTGCGCGGCATGCTGGGAAGGGTCTGCTAATCAACTCTATTTTTAACACTTTTTTTGTTGATTTTTTGCTGCCCTAGCATTTCGGTCCATTTAGACATTATGTGATAATGGCTACAATTTATTTTCATGTTCTTAGAGACCACAATTTGTCTATTTAACATTCTCATTTTAAAACCTACAATCAGTGCATTTTTGAGGTTATATTCATTCATTAAAAGACATAAATTGAACGGATTCAGTAAGTATAATAAATAGAGAACTGAGTCAATTGTCAAATAAATACTGGCCATTCTAAAAGCTGTCCAGACTGTGTAAATGAAGTAACATCATGGCTCGAAGCAAAACCATACATATAGAGGTCTATAATATTCATGCTAATGACAAACCTAAAGTTTAACTAATACTTAATCTCACACCTCATAGCCTCCTTTTCTGTGGATTACCTAAAGAAATAAATGTCTTTCATGGAGAGGGTGTAAGTTGTGCTATCAGGAACAGTGTTTTTTTTGTCACTCCTTGTCAGGTCTAATGCATGCCTTGGGAGGTGGGAAGCCTCAGTGAGAAGCCACAGGCATTTTATCCCCCTGGTACAAAAGGGTCCGGGAATGAAATTGTAGCTGACAAGCGTTAACATTTAGTAAGGTACCAATAAATGGCTCTTATGTGGAAATATGCTGGGCATTGTTGGTGCACTTGTGTGTGTGTCTTTGTCACAGAAGTGTAAGCTGTAATGGGAACAGAGAAGCAATAACAGCCTAATTCAGCCATTTCTGCCTACCGCTACTGAATGAATATCCCCTCAATTATATACAGTTTGTAAAAGAACAGTTTATAAAAGAATGGGGATATAACACATAGACAATAATATGCATTTAAAAGAACATTTGTCAAAGATTTTTAGTTGTCAAGTATTCTCTAACACTAGGATTACACAGCAGAACCTACACCTATACGTACTGACTGATAAATAGTATGAATTATATCAGCGCATTTTTATTCTAATGCTCCTTTCAATTCTCAGTATTTGCTCCTAATAGCAAAAGACATTTTTTTCCATTTCACCTACAAGTTTAATTGGAAAGTAGTAGTGGCTGCTTTGAAAGAGAGGGAAAAAATACAATCTATGTGACAAGATGATCGATTACCTGTAAGTCTACCTGACACAGAAATTAGAGTTTTTAATGATGAGCTGCCTCTTCTTGCACATGAAATTCAAATTCTCTGCAAAGTCTCCCTAGCAGCCATCACCTGTCTTCAGCCTGTGCGTTGCCCAAACACAGCCACTTTGTCTCTGTCACCACAGAGAGGACATTGTTTTCACCAAAAAGTGTTTGTATTAACCAATTTCACACAGCATCCAAGACACATCTCATTGGGTCCTGCATCAATGATGGGTTGAAGAGAAAAAAAAAATCCTACAAACAGTAGCAAGGCTTCTATAGGGGGCTTTATATTCAGAGGAAAGCAGAAAATATTTTTTGCAAAGAAATCTAAAAACCTAAAAAATAAAATAGAAATTTAAAAGCCTTTAATGGATATCAGCTTTCTATTATGAGGAGATAATAAAACATTATAAACGCAAGGCTGAAAATCCTAATGCTGAAATTATTTTATTTGATAATATTGCCTATTCATAAGCCAGTGTCTACTAACGTATAGAAAGCATTTGAGTGACCTTGATGGAGCTACTCAACAGTAGATCTAGGAGAAACTTCAACTCGGACACCATTATACTCTTAAGGTCTACAGATTTATAGACTCAAACTCTTTCTAATGACAAACTTCAGCCTCTATATCGAAGCCCAAACTTTAAGTTCTGTCACAGGAACGACTTTAGCGCCTTGTTATGTGGGAGATGTTCATTCAAATATTTAATGCATTTAATTACTGGTTGCCAGCTGTGTTCAGTGATTTAAGTTTATGGGTTTGAAACCTGTTAATTATGAAGTCAAATGCATAAAGCAATCTCCGGTGGTCTATATTGGATGCAGACAGTTAAATTTACTTTAGTGAATTTTCTGCAGAAGCACAGTGTACTGCTCCCCTCTTCATGTGCAGTGAAATAAAGGTATTCAGTCACAGCACATATGCCATAATGCTAATGTTAATTAAAACTAAAGCTAATCACAGAGATTCTTCAGAGCAGAGAGCTCTGAATATCTTGTACATTAAAGAAACATACACATTCACATATGCTTGAAAGTTAAACATTAAGTTAAGCATTCTTGTATATGCATCATATCAGCACATAAACCAAGACACACATGTCAGGTCAACAAAATAAATGAATCTACTACTGAGGCAAACAGTGGACATTAGGACAATAGACCACCATAGACTGTTTGTGAATGAGCTCTAGGATGTCATATGGTTGTTTCCTTATCCTCATAAGTGCTAGATTTGCAAAGCAGCTGTGCATAATTGAAACTCTGAATTTAAGTCCAAACTCCAAACTCTTTTCCTGTAAGTGATGATCGAAAATCAGCTCTCTAAGCCTTTTCTTGCTTTGTCCTAATCAAAGCACTGACAAAATCTGACCAGCAACCAGCGGCTCAGGGCAGATTGTGTGTGCTTCACTCTGAGGGCTTAGTCTCATTAAGAGGGGCAACAGTGAAGAGTGACGGGCAGCCGAGCGTCCAAGTCCTCTGGGTATCTGTGCCAGTCTTGCTTCCTGCCCTCAAATGTGGCAAGCTGCACCCCATGCTTTCCAATAACAACCCCCATGTGCGTACTACTGAAGTCCACAAGACAACACAAACCCTTTAACAGTACAATCACACACACAGATACTGACAGTTGGTGAACTGTGTTCATCTATGCATCTATGCAATGTGTTGGGTTGGATGTGTTTGGTGATGGCTACTGGCCACTCTGTGCATGCTAAGCAGGTTCTGATGTGGCCTGTTTTCTCTGGTTCTGCTTGTATTATTTGGCAAATTGACTCGTGACTTCTGGTTGGTAACAGGCTTCTATAAATATAATGTGTTCAATTTTTGCTCTCTCTTTCTCTCTCTCTTTCTCTCTCTCTTTCTCTCTCTCTCTCGCTCTCTCTCTCTCTCGCTCTTTCTCTCTTACTCCCCCCCCTCTCTCTCTATGCCAGACTTTACTCTTTCCTTGCTTCTTTCCAGCTGAATAGCTGGCGACTGGACTAGGACTGATGATTCCAAAAAGTAATTCCATTAAATGTTTTTTAAAAGCCGCAGGAGCTATGGTATCATGGCCATTATTGATGATATCATTATTATGTATAGGATCTCGCCATGAATAATAACCCATTATCTTTCATTTTTCCTGTTTTTGTCACTGCAAGTTGGAAAGGTTAGGTAATTTATTTTAATGTGCAAAGTGTCAGCCACCACCAGTGCCATGCGCTAGTCCCCAACAGATTCTACACTTACAGGCATGATTGTTTTTTCTAAATCAACCCACATTTTTCGAAAAAGTGCTTCCCATAAATTACCTTCACATCCTAATTTAGTGCTCCTTGTTGTTTAACCTCATGTGTTTGCAATTGGAGGCTTAAAAACATGCTTTTCTACAAGCATTTCTTCACCTAAATGTACACTTTGCAAGTACAAAGTTTCATCCACAAGATATATTAATATGTTTCTATTTTTATATGAAAAATGAATACTTATTAAAACAATGCTAATACATTCTGCACATTAAAATTAAAAGAGAAAAAAATACAAATAAATATTTGGATTACCACTGACTTTATTATATTTGTACATCTACTTAGAACAAAATTATTTACACATACAGAGGTTAAAACATTATATGAAAATTTTAGGATGGGCACCCAAAACATGGAAAGTTGCTTATGTACATGGTAAAAATGATCTTATACAAACCTAAAATGGTAAAGCTGCATTTTTGGCCTAATGCTGTGGAACAAGAGGAAAGATGGAAAAAGGTCTTTCTGAACATATACAGTGGGGGAAAAAATCATCTCGCTTGACTGCATTTAAATTTATACAAACTCCCTGCCATTGACAGTGATAAATGTTACACTCTATTCTACAATATGTTTAATGCATAGGTCTGTGGAGTTAAGCTTTCTGGGCTTGTACAATGCTGCTGCCACCGTACCACTCTGTGTTACATCAGATTCACTTCCATTAAAATGCCAAGTGGCACAGTGAAGACAACAACACAATATGACAAGGAATTTGTTTACCTGTCCTGCTCTTCACCTCCCCCATTCTTTTTCTGTGTCCTTCTCTTTGTCAGCTGTACAGGATCTCAACCTACTATATTGTATACTATCAAAAGATCTAAAGTAATTAAATGCTTAAGGCAACAAACACCTCATTTAGGAATTTTGTTTAAATCTCAAATAAATTCGGAGATTGGGATTAAAAAATATCTGTGAAGAATTTTTTTTTCTTTTTGTTGTTTTTCATTTCTCTTGTGTGTCCTGTATAGCAGTCAATGTGTTTGTGAGAACGGCCCATGCCTTAAATCCAGGCCCAGTGTGACATTACTCTGCTCTCGAGCAGCACTATCTCGACCATCAAATGTGAACATCTCAGCTTATCAGTCAACACAGAGCACAAGAGGAACGGACACAGTCACTGAGAGGAACGCTCAAGCCTTTAGTCTATTCTGTAACTGTTCCAAAACACTAAGATCTGCGCTTAGCTGTGCATTAAGGAAAGCCTATTTTGGTCACCTGGGCTAGAGGAAACATCAGAGTGCAGACAGAGGGACACATTAAACTCCAAACACCTTAACCAGTACCCAGGCTTCTATTTTGGACAATCGTGCCACCAGGTGCTGCGTAATAGGCAACATATTAATACATTGATATTTGGACTGATGACTTCAAGTTAGCACTGCCAATAATGAACATGTTACAAGGACATAACTCTGAACTAACTAAAAAAATGCCTGGTGTCTATTTGCTACTTTACAACAAACTCACATACAAAAAGATCCTATCACAAAGATATATTGCAACCATGGACTGAATGGAGTAACTCAACACCAGTAGATGTTGCAATATATAAAACATTTCACACACTGGCAGAAAGCAACAAATAAAAGGAAAGCTATTAAACAATTCATGGCATGAAGTGTTTTAGTTGTAAATAAGACAAAAAAATGATGAAAGCAAACAGTCACAGAAACAAGATATGCTTTCATATATCTTAATGCTCAGTTCAAAATTGATGTGGTCAGCTCAAAATGCATTAGTAAACAAGGAAGGTGGCAACAGGGCAAATTCCACTTTGTTCTATAAATTAGTGATGTCTGTATTACTGATTCGTGGGAAGCTCCTCATAAAAAACAACCCCTTCACAAAGGCCTTTAGAAGCCAGGGAAAGAATATTTTAGCATCAATAAAACTTTTTTATGCCCTTTTTCTATAAACCTATGCAGCAAGACAATTTAGTAATGTGACACATTAAAGCCTGTGGTGTTCTGAAATGTCAACTTTTAGGAACATTGCTCTGAAAATGTCATGTAGCTTCTTCGATGCTGTAGCTTCTTTGTACCATGAACTCTATTTTCAAGACTTTGCTCGACAGACCATTATAGTCCCACAAGCAAACAAGCAGAAGAAGGGTACCTGCACAATCATTGTATTCTTCCATTTTATGATCCATACAATAGCTCGAGGAGAGAGGGGCTTCCAACTTACTAGGACCATTGTAAAGGCTGTAATATGTAAACAAACAGGCTGGAACTTGGTTTGATTTACAGTGCTCCTGGGTCTGGCCTGTCATTCCCTAACCACTGAACAGGCCGGGGCGGCCAGATATTTCTGCACCGACAGTTTGAGCACTTTCGATTTTATACCTCAGCAATTTTTATAGCGTCTTTAGGTGCACAGCACATGCCGGCTATATCCTTGAGAGGGAGAGTAGAGAACGGAGGGTGGGAAAATCGCAAATAACAATAATGCAACAAAAGATTATCAGAGAGGACTAGACTGCTGGGTCATGTGCCTGGCTGGCTCTGTGCAGCTCTGTAATTGGAGGAGAGTCGAGAGGCGGATAATATCCCGAGTCGTCTCTCGCCTCCCCTCCAGATTAAGTAAGGTAGAGTAACCAAGCCTTAGAGGGCCCGGGCGTATGTGCAGGGCTGTTGTAACTGATACTGAGCTGCTCTAATTAAAGGTTTTGATTGAGGGAGTAATGTTTAATATACAGCATATCTCTCTTCTCCTGCAGTTTGGGGTGTTGTGGTGGTGTGTGGTGGCGTGGGGGGTTTGGTGGGGAGGGTACATAGAGTGTGGTGTGTGAGTGTGGTTTTGAGGTGATGGTACAGTATGTGTGTAAGGTGTGTGAGTGTGGTTTTGAGGT
>JAOUQW010000038.1:14141558-14155968 GCA_028565825.1 Olivaichthys viedmensis | reverse complement strand
AACACTTTTCTTGGTCACTGCATAATTCCATATGTGTTATTTCATAGTGTTAATGTCTTCATTATTATTCTAAAATAACAGAAAACAGTATAAATGAAGAAAAACCGTCTATGAGCAGGGGTACACAAACTTTAGACTGGTAGTGTATGACGCAGAGTATACTGGTGCGGTGCGGCCCACTTTCCTCACCCCGTAGATGAAGCGCTGGTTGAACTGCTGCATGGCTCCCTGTAACTGGCTCCTCTGGTGCTGCCACTGCTCGTAGTTGCGCATCGACTCCACAGTGGGGCGCTGCCACGTGGTCGTCCGGCTCATGTGATCCACAAAGTAGACGCGGCCCAGCGAGTCCAGCCGCCGCTCCCAACTGTGAAACACGGCGCAACACGTGAGACGAGGTGTACAACCTGATCATCACAGGTTCTGCTTCCAACTTCTGTGATTTTACACCTCTTTAAAAAAGAAGGCAACCCTTTTTTCTTCATAGTATATGGCCCCAGAGGGACTCAGAGGAAGCTTCAGCTTTACCCAGAAGGCAGCGGCTCAGGCCTCTCCCACGATGTCCGCTTCTCCACATGGTCCACGAAATACATACGGCCGCTCTGGTCCACTCGCTCCTCCCACCTACACGCACGACACGCACGCGCGTCACACAACACACATGCCCGACACGCACGCACAACACACGCCACGCATACGCCCAGCACAACACACGCCCAGCACAACACACGCACGCACAACACACGCCACGCATACGCCCAGCACAACACACGCCCAGCACACGCCCAGCACAAGCCCAGCACAACACACGCCACGCACAACACACGCCACGCACAACACACGCCACGCACAACACACGCCACGCACACGCCCAGCACAACACACGCCCAGCACAACACACGCCACGCACAACACACGCCACGCACGCCCAGCACACGCACAACACACGCACGCACAACAGTGAATACGAGGCGACTCTTTACTTTAAAGCAATATTTTGGTGTAAAACTTCAGATATTCAGTCACATGTTAATAACATATTTATAACACTAACTCTGTCTGACAGAATCTTATAATTCCAAGGTCTTGATCTAAATTTCTGTCTGTAAGTTTATCCTGACCAAAAAGTAATGCCTAAACCTTGCAATTCACTTCATAAGTAGCTTCTGTTGCTCATTGATGCTACAGTAATGCTAATTTCCTTATAGTCTGGAATATAAAGTCTTATATGCATGTTGTACCCTGGTGGTAGAAGGCCGGTGTTGGCGATGGGCATCCTGGTGGGCACGGGGGTGACGAGGGCAGAGTCAGGGGTGGCATTAGGAACCTGCGCTGGTGTCTCCGCATTGGCCGAGTCGCTGCCATCCGGTACCGAACCGTTAGAGGGGCACGCTGGAGGAAACAAAAACCAGAAACCATATATTTATTAAAAAACGAGGAGGAAAAACTAATCACCAATCTACCAAAGATCTAACAAAGATAAGATAAAAGATAAAAAAATAAATAAAAAAAATGGCTTCCGGCTCATCATGGATGGAATCTTGGCAACTCGCCACCTCTTTTACACTGTTACGTATTTAAGACCGCAAGGGAGGGGCCTAAATATCGTCCAATCAAATGTAAGCCCTTTTAAGACTATCTAAAATCCCACAAACGCCCTGCATCATTATTCTCAGAGGTGAAAGGGCAATGATGTCACCACTCTCATCCTCAGAGCCTGACCTGGAGAAGACGGGGGTCGGCGTGGGGTGGGCGGTGGAGGCCGGGAGGGTCTGGGTGGCCTCAGGGGTCGTGACCCTCGACTAGAGACCGAGGGAGAGCCGGATCCGTTGACGTCGCGTCCATTTGGAACGTCGGTCACGTTCGGAGAACCCTCTCTGCTCCTCCTGAGAGAAGACAGCACACAACTGAGCCACTCTACACTCACTGCAATTCAGAACGGTACTGATTTTTTATAAGACAGGCGTGTAAAGGCTACCTCGTGCTGACGTCCTCGTTATTCTGCGACTCGCCGTTTGACGTGGCTGAAACGCAGGAAGAGGAAACAGCAAATATTTTAAACGTTTAAGATTTGATCACAAATACACAAATGCAGGAGGTTATAGTGATAACGTGGGTGACATAACGGTTATAAAGCTGCTTATAATCAGCACATCAGGGTCACTAGCAGTGAAAAAGTTTGGAAACATACACGGAAAAGGTACTAAAGCAGATACTGATGTCAATCCACACGTCAATAAAGGTCAGTCAGAGCATCTCACTCCTGAAGGTGAGAGTCAGAAGGCATTATACCATGGCTATGGAAAATACTCGTTTCTGATTGGCTGGCAGAGTGTGTATTATTTTCTCACACGGTGACACGTCTAATGTAGATCCGGTCAAAAATGTGCACCACGGCCCGTAAATCAAATGCTCCTCACACTACCTTACCATGACAACAAGCATAAATAACTGTATTTATGCATCGCCGTCACGCCACTGAACAAAAGATGAGGAAAATGAACGACGGGTTTCTGCAGGAAGGAAAAATTTACAGGCATGGAAATAGTTTTATTTAAAGCAACAAGACTAGCGCGAGAACGCCTTCTGAATCGTAACCATAACAACGACTGTGTGGCAGCAGCTGATCGATATTTGGGGGAGTGGAATGTTAGTTAAACAAAATGCCAATGAGTTTACGACATTTTCATAACATTCAGTGATGAGGAAGCAAAACACACAAAGCTTCTGTTTTTTAAAGCTGGGTCAGTGGCCATTGTGTAGATGTGTGCGTGTAGATGTGTATGTGTGTAGATGTATGTGTGTAGATGTATAGATGTGTGTGTGTAGATGTATTTGTGTGTGGGTAGATATGTGTGTGTAGATGTAAGTGTAGATGTGTGTGCGCGTGTAGATGTAGATGTGTGTGTGTGTGAGTGTTTGTGCTCATTATGTACAGATAAATAAGTAAGACATTTTTCTCTAAATATCTATATCTTGCATTGTATTTCTACATGTAATTTTATTAATTTACTTCAGACTATTTCAGTGTTCAATTCAGGATGAGTATTTAGTCCATTAAAACAAAACAGTTTTAAAAAAAGTTATTTTTAGTACATTTCTGTATTTCAGCTGTCCTTAGGCAACAACAACCATGGTGGCACTTTGTTTCCAACAAAGCTCAAATATCAGTAATGAATATGGTGATAATTACAGATTTTGTTTGAAAATTATGATAATTTGTAGATTGTATTTTCCCTTTCTGGTTAAATGACGTAATTAAACATACTAATGTGTTAATTGATCCATTTAACACCCATTTAAGTGGATATTAAACCAGATTTTGCAAACATTTGTGTATGGGCTTAAAAGTACAAATAGGAAATGAACACGATATTATGAAAACCTATACAAACATATTGCGTACACAAGTAATGTTAGCAAAATGGAAGGGCAGAGAATGCAGACATGTTGAAGTGTGAATTTTATTTTAATAGGGTTTCCCAGTGCAGGCCACTCATAAGCAGAATCAAGCTACAAGTCATCCACTCCTGAGACTATAACCCAGACAGAAGGGTTTATTTAGTCAGTCTATTGCTCTGCATTTAACCCACATCATGCAGTATTGCAAACAGTTTTTAATAACCAGAGGGTGTCAGGCTGCATCACGAGCCAGTTGACTGCTGCAGCATAACTAAATACAAAGGAAAACAGCATGTCACAGAGACATTTGACATGGTGAAATGAGATTAGATAGAATTCATTTCTAAGTGGAGAAAATTACAGGCATACTCCTACCCCCTGCACCCTGACCCAGCAACGAAGCCAGCCATGCATGAAAGCTGACATGCTCATGGAATGACCTAACACTACTGCCACATCCATGGCTGCAAGAGCAAACAGCATAGTTTCAAGATGGTGTGGTGGTCTAGTGGATCATGCTTATTAAATGGCTGTTCTTATACATAAACTACATAGACCTACCCTAATAAGAGAGTGGTTCAGAACTTTACCAAGAGTGATTCAGAACACTAGCAAGTGATCTGTCAATAGCAGGTGATTATGAAACATCACAACAAAAATGAAGTATTGAAAATTTGCATTGCACTAAATTCTACATTGTGTTGTTTTATGTTATCAAAGTGAAGTCACTTGTTTTGGTCTTTTGGCACTTAAAACTCACATCTGAGTGCTAGATATACATTAGGCACCCCATTAAAGGTACCTTATTCCTGTCCACTCCAGGAGAAAAAATCAGCATCAATCCACCCCTCCAGGGCTGTCTGGAAGGTAAAGAGGTTAGCAAGTTTACTTGGCCATACAGGTTTTGGCCTTTGAGAAGCAGTAATAATGAATGCTAATTATACAGCCATCTGGAAGGTAGGCTGTGTTGTGTAGACATTTGTTCATTACGGGGTGGCGAACTTTTTTCTTCTCTCTCAGCAATTTCAGAGATGACAGTGTCTAACTATAAACCACTGTGTGCCTAAAAAACTAAATGCCTCTAAATTATGAAGGCAAATTAGCAGTGTATGCTTTTATTAGACACTTTTTAAGAATGTTTGATTGTTTGACTAAAGAATAGTCATAAATGCAAAATACAAATAAATTCTGGAATACCTTTACAACTTCTGAGGCTCATTGGGATAACAACATTAGCTGAAAGAGTTGAAGAGGAAGCCAATAAAATCCTCATGGATGTTTGCGCACCAAGACTGCAGCCTGTCAATTGACTGCCCCTAAGAGGTGATCTGCCATTACTGAGCCATAGGAAACAAATGAGGCTATTTCCTCTGCCAGCTTCCCATCTAAGCTGTCAATACAAGCTCACACAGGGCAAGATGCTGAGACAAGGCTTTTCAATCTCAGTCTGATGTGGATCTACTAATCTTTAACACCAAGAAAAAGAAAATGAAATTTGGTCACTGAGGCAGTTTCATGCAATAATCTTTAGCTTTCATCACATAATTCAAGTAAAAACATTTGTAGAGCTTTCTTCTTTATGAACAATGCATGATATATATGCAAAAGCATTCACAATATATTTGCAGAGCACAATCAAACAACCTAACTCTCAACAAAATTATTACACACCACTCTCTTGAGGTAGAAAAAAGTATTTTATAATATACGTTAGTAAAAATATGTATAGAATAAAAATAGTAGTAATAATATTTATGCAAATACATAATTATTAATAATTATTTAATTATGTGTCCATACTGAGACAAACAGTATAATAATAATAATAATAATAATAATAATAATAATTGGCATAATTCCATTCAAAGCCCAAAATTTACAAACTGGGTCTCAACCAAAGGATCTGCAAGCCAGAAAAATATAATCTTAACTGGAGCACATATTCAGATACATTTATCTGCCTCTATCTCAGATTTAAGAGGCTGGAAATGACTAAATGTCACATAATTCAAAATGTTAGCTTATGACTGCACTGCATTCAAATTGCCCCAGCATGTAATTCAAAACAGCAAACATGCTAAAGTAACCCAATTACAGCACTGATTTATTGATTTTGTGGAATGAATTGAGGTTAACTTGAAGGCAGCCTCTCTGACATACATCACAGTGTCAAATTAAGTACAGAAGGCCTGTTTTTCACACATATCACACGTGATGATTCCCCCGTAAGTATACATACATTTTAGTGAAGCTTAAAACTGAAAAATTAAGTAGATGCAACAAGATAACTGGCTCCATAAATATATCATATAATTAGTCATATAAAATAATACATTAACAACTAGTTTGCATGAATGTGGAAATTGCATCTGTTCATCCACACTATATAAAACAAAATTTCATTATTAATTATTTCTTATTAGAATTTTAACCAATGTCATATATTATTACATATTATAATTACATAACACATAGAAAATAGGGCAAAAAGTTTGTTCACAAGTGTTTTACCACATAGAAAACCCTCTGATTCTGACATATGTTCAGGTGAATTGAGTCCTCAGGCTCCAATCTGCCTTTTTCAGATCTCAAAGACAAATTGAGGGGGCTAGCTCTCTCATTAAAAAGAGTCTAAATAACCACCATATGCATGGCTATTAATAGGCAAGTAACAGCAGACATCCCATTTTCAAAGTTAAATTACCAAGTATAACCTTGATTGTTTAGATACGTTGTTTAGTGGATAGCATCAAAAATGGCCATGAAAGATAATTCAACAGATGGCTTGTCTTATGACTTGTATTAGCACCTTTGAAGTTTAATGAAGTGATAATTGCTTTTATAATATATACGAGGACTACTTCCAGCAGTAATGCAAACAGATTAGTGTACTGAAACAGGTAAACACACATGGCATTCAATGTCACTGTTAAGAAGCATGAAAAACAAACCAGGTTGGAGGACACGGAGAGCAGTCACACTGCATAACACAAACAAGAAGACTGAAGTTTCTATACACTCTGACCCAGGAAGCTGAGGAAATTGGAATTAGTCCTGGCTGACATAAAAAATAAAGAGCTCTCAGCAGGGCAGGACTCTCCTCATAATGTCTTCCTGTAAAACTAAAAAAGCCACTTAATGGTTTATGTAGTAATTGTGCTGGATATATCTTTTTCTTATTATCTAAAGACAAGCTGAATATGGGCTCAACAACTTTCAACTGTGTAGATTCTATCAGGGATTCAAGAGCCAAGGGCCTGTTTAAAAGCCAGATAGCACAGTGACTCAATGCATAACTGAATCCTCTCTCAAATAAGAATAAACTCTTACAAAACAAGGGTTTAATGTCAGCTCAAATAATATATAATTAATTTAATACATATTGGAATTAGTAAACACTGATAGTTAAATATCAGTACGATTCTTGCAGCCACTAGTCTACAAAATTTTTTAATACAATTTCACTAGAGGAACTTTTGCAATATATGAGGTTGACTAATTATTTATTTTACTGTTGAATGATATTTTTATCCCCCTTTCTCTAGCCATTCTTACTATCATACACTCTTTGCAAATACCAGTTTATTAGATTAAGTGGTTTTTAAGGTCAATATACTTTTCTAATAGCTTGTCCCTTTTTATCTTCATGGGTTTAGCTCTACCTTGATCCCCACATTCTATAATTAGGACTTGTGCTCAAGTATGTCACAGCCAATATGCTCACCCTGTAATGTTTTGCAAATTTCAGCGTAGACTGAGCAAGTAATGCTTTGCATGTTTAAAATTCATTTCCATAAGTAAGTGTGATTTCCATACAGTTTGTTGCTGTTTAATGAAGTGAAATCTTGTTTGTATTCCTCCCCATCCCACCAGAAAAGCCACTGGAGCGTAAGTGTCAGAATTAAAACAAATTAAAGTTAAAGCCTCTGCTATCTTCAACTGAACACGACTTCACCATTCAAATTAAACATTTAGCCTTTGCATTTAGCAAATTTAAAATCCTTATTTAACACCTTTAAATTAATCCTGTGTTTTTATTATTATTCTATTATCAGAAATATTAAAGAAGCATTTAATGCATTTAATGCATTTAATAGCAGTACATGCAAATGGTGTGGAGTAGAGAAAATGGCTAACATTTATTTATCCTGGCTGTTCTTGTGTCTTGTTGGTGCCATTAGAACAGCTCGCTGCATCCCATTCGCTGCCATTATCTCAGCTATCAGTGGAGCCCAACAAGATTCCAACAGGGCCATAAATACTTCCCTCAGACCACATACAGCTTCCACATCATCTCCCAGGCACAGCTTAATGACAGGGAAAAACACAATGGGTTTTCACTTTCTCTTTACACCTCCTTCACCAGAATTTCACACTGATGGCAAAAAATATAGAGAGGAAAACATGTTACATGTAGTTAAAAAGGTACATTAAACTGTCATTTCCAAAATCTCAGACATGATTGATGGACGTAATCATAGTCTCCTAATGCAGCATCTATGTTTTATATCAGCACAACAGTAGGCCTACCGAGAACATAAACACGCTCAAGAACAGGAAAGGAGAAATTTTAGTATAAACAGCACAGAGGTGGGTCTACATGATAGGACATTTAGATGGCAAGTGCAACGTCTTTGTATCTCTTGATGTGGGTACTCGATCATCATGGTTAATGAATCTGAGAAAATGATTTTGATGTGTTCATCAAATGAGTCAATTAGACACCATAACAATGAGCTTTCCAAATAAACAAACCTATTCTCTCTAAACAAGGTCATTGACGGCCTCATTAGACCACTGGGCAAAAGTATTAAACATGCACTTAGATATTAGACTCAACCACAGGCAGCAGCTCCAGAGAGCCACTGGTGTGAGATGATGTCAAGTGAATGGTCAATAGCAGGACAATGTTAAACACATTCTTCTGTGTATTGTAAATAGTTCCTATTAGTTAGTGGGGCAACAATTTGGCACCTGACATGGCAAAAGTCGCCATGTAAAAACCCATGATTTCAGATTGCATAAAATGTCAGAAACCGTTAAATTCTGGTTACTGGACTTGAGAGACCGATCCAGCAAGCCCTCAGAGACATGATGCTGGAGACTTCGTTTTTGAGAGTAGATATGTGTGAGAGAACAAAGAAGGCATAAGCTTTCACCTTTTATACATAATGTTTAGTCCTTGTGCTGTAGGCAAAAATACATAGTATAAGTATTAGCACTCATGCCTAGGATATTTGATCAAGTTTGGCAAAACCAAAGTCTTCATTCCTGCTATTATAGGGTAGGGATTTGTCTAAGGACTGCATAAATAACCACATTTTGCCTGTGTTAACAGTTAATTGCAACAATCAAAATTAATGCTTTTTGTTTACTAGCATTTCCACTGCATCACCCAATGCATCCAACATGTGATGCTCTATTAAGTGGACTAACAAACCAGATGAACTTCTGTTGTGTGTACTGCAAATACACTGACCAATCTCAGATATTCCAAGTCAGCATTTCACAAGCATTATGACAAATCACTGCGTTTAGACAACCTAACAAACCAGGTGTTCACATAGACAGAGCTCTATACACTCACACAGAGAGATATATGGGAAACACTGGTGTTTTAATGGAACACAGCATATACAGCATCCTTTGGTGGTGTTATTTCATAGAGACAATGTCAAACAGATAAAGGACAGAGGGCTCACCATAACTCCTGTTTCTATAGGTTGTGTCCCTATAATGATAGGAATGTGTTCCTATTCTCCCATGAGGAGAATTCTTTTTTTTCTTAAAAAAAATAAATAAAACTGCAGCTTTAATTAAAAGAAACTAAAAGAACCAAATGTTTTATTTCTTGTTGGATACTGAGGTTAATGTTGGGGCTAGGTGCAGGTGTAGCATTAATACACAAGTCAAGGGAAATACCCAGTAAAGATAGAATTACGTGTGTGTGTGTGTGTGTGTGTGTGTCTGTGTCTGTGTCTGTGTGTGAAAGCAAGTCTGAGCTTGTCACTCAAGCATCACAGCATCATGTCATGTGTCTGTTTGGGTAACGCTTGAAAAGCGTATCTAACGTAGCCCTCTAAGACGCACTCAGGTGTTGAGGGCTGAACGTGTCAAGATCGCGAAACTTCCTCTTCCTTGACCCAAAGCTCCTGACACTGAGGACAAAGTGTGTGCCTCATTGCCTGTCCCTAATCAATGTTTACACCCATTGGTGTGGCAACGGTTGTGCGAGGGTGCGTATAAATCACCAGCTGACGGCGCTGTGTCGGTGAAAAGCATCAAGAGATCTGGCTCCTTTCTTTTTCCCTCTCTCACTCCTTTTTACTGCTTATCTGTTTCATTTGTGGGCTCTCTCGCTCCCTCTCTCTCTCTCTCTCTCTCTCTAATGGGTGCAGTGGAATTACAGCTAATTACGAATGTAAATGGAGCTGAAGAGTGACAAAGAGCCTGCTTGTAATTCCGCTCTAAATTGTCTCTTACCTCAGCAGAAAATTTATCACAGGAGACAATGTCAACTTTTACAGGGGAGGGCTATTTGCATTTGTGCATTCATTAGTGTGACATTATAGTGGGGCCTGAGGTAATGGGAGGCAAAATGCTGTCCACCCTGCTGCTCCCTACTGAGGCACCTGATAGGAGATAATCTGCTAGGTTTCCCCTCAACAGTCCGCCCTGACTCAAAAAGAGTAGGAGGGTATTATGGGATGGGTGGAGAGGGATCTGACACAAATGCCTGATGCCCTGACAGCCTCCGAAAGCCAAAGTGAGGCACTGTGTAATCACATTCCATTTTACATGGCAAAAGACCAGTGAGCACAGCATTACACAATCAGCGCTGAAACGGTAAGCAAGTCAAACCCAGACGGCAAACAGAGATGTCGACTTTCTAAATTAAAAAAGGGAAAAAGAAGCTGCTTTTGTTTGTGTTTGCAGACAGAGTGCACCAGGACTGGTGTGACACAGAACAGTGTCATGATTTATGTTGTTTTAGATATGACTGCTCGTTACGCAGTAGTAAGACATCGATCTGACAAAGCAAAGCAAACAATAAAGAGGCAAGGAAGATGATGTGCTTAGTGAAGTGAAGAAATGGAAAGTGTACCTATAAGAGCTAATTACCTCCACCCATAATTCTTCAGGTTAAGACAGGGTGCCTGAAAGCAGGCCAGCAGGCTGCTGACTGAGTTAAAAAGGCAGAAATGTGAATAGGGAACTAGAGGGCCCACAGTCAAGCAGATTTTTATTTTTTTTAAAGCACTGTGAAAGAACACACTTCCACCACAGTCTGTCATCTGAATTACTGTGCTCTAAAACTTAATACATGGCCGTCATATATTTGAAGAGTAGTGGTAGGTTATCAATTTGTTTAAAGAAAATCTAACATCTAACTAACACCATTCCCACCTGGTCAGAATTTGCACATTAAATACTGAAATAACAGTCATATCAGTAGAATGAAGCAAATGGCTTGGAGGAAAAGGATTTTATTATTATGCCACATTACTTAGGTGCCATTTTTCCTCAAAGCAACTTGAATTGCTAAATGCATGGACATAGTCAATTGGGAGTTAAGAGTCTTGATGCAGGGCAAAACAATGGTTGTTGCTCATTGCCATTAATTTTCACTTTATTAATAATAAGAACTATTTAAAATAACCATTAATGAACATTATTGCCAAATAACACTGATAAATTAGTAATAAATGAAATAACATTTTGAAATAAGCTAAGATACCATACTAAAACCCTCTTGCAAGAACTCACAAGTTTCACAGCAACCTATCCATGGTTTGAGCACAGATAGACCATCACAGCCCCATGCTCCAGAGGCTGTAAAAAATAATCACATTAATAGCAGTGATTATTTTCTATCTCTTCGATCTAATCTCAAGTACTAAATGTTGGGGGTTTTTAATTAGATGTACACTCTGGGCGGTAGGCTCTGCATCGTTAATAACAGGGTATAAAAGCAACAGCAGACAACCACTGACACTTTAAATAGTTGGAGAAACAAGATGTAGCTTAACAGTGGTGCCAGGAACAGCCCGCCTATGCTTAAGATATATATATAGTTCAGCAGGAAAAGATTATGTCAAAAACCCTCACACTAACTCTGAATTATGTGGCACAATATAAATGGGTGATGAAGTAAACGGTAAGAGGATTGTATCAAAATACAACAAGGAGGTGAAACAGGTGTTAAATATACAGTGAGATCACATTAGAGCAAAACTAAATTAATCAGCATTCTCTCTTTCTATATTACAAATATTAAAAATGATGACTTTATCTTATCATAAATCTTATTTTATTGGTTCTAGTTTACAACCAAATTCAGTGAACTACCTACCCTAAGATTTCTACCGTCTTTAAACAGTAACAAGATGTGACGCATACAGCTGTGGATGTTTTGCTATTTATTTACTGATTTGTTTGTTGGTTCACTTGTGTGATCCATGTAAACCACAAATTCCTGAATTCTGGGAATACTGCGTGCACATAATAATGAGAATATGCATTCTGGGAAGAGATCCAGTTGGACCTACTGGCAGCAGATTTAGCATGCTGGCATTGAGGATGAGGGCTAAATAGAGTGCATTCCTCTTTTCACAAACAACATAGCTCCAACCTATATCTCTACAACAGTCTATTAAACAATATTCTATAACAATATTTAGTACTTTTCTACTTATATGTCCTGTATGTTGAGTTAATGTAAATATAATTTTATAAACTGCTGAAATATTGATCCTCTTTACCATTTTAGTAGTCATTTGGATTGTTCATTTGTTCATATCAATTTGAAGAAAAAAAATGTGTTAAATTCCAACTCAGTGATATGTAATTAGGCTATGTTTAAGACTAAAATAATAAAAAGATCTGCACAGGTTAAAATGTGGTGTACAATTGTGATTTAAAATTAGATTTGCATTTGAAATGTGTTATAACTAGCCATTGGACAGAGTCTGTGCATTCCAGTTTCACCGTCTTTTGGCAGACATTCTCTGAGACACTTGCTAGTGTTTCCTCTCAGCAGCATCTGAAGCCTGGACTAGTACAGCTGTACAAACACGGCACAGCTTCAAGCAGCCATCTTGACTGGGGCGTTTATAGGATGCCAGCGGTTGTAATTACGCTTTGATTTGTAGACGCTCGTTCTGTGCTGTTATCTGCCCGTGTCAAGAGTCACTGATAGAGGGGAAGTAGTTTCCTGGCCCTCGCTGTTGGAATTTAAACTACTCACTAATTTCAACGTGTGATTCATCTCCCTCCTTTTTGTGTTAATTCATGGGTGTCACTCACTGTTGTGGTACGGCGTGTGCTATTTCAGGGTATGGGCCTAGGTGCAAGGTGAAGCCACTGCAGGGGGAATGAAGCAAGGGTTCTCTGCCATGACAAGGGCTAATTTTTTTCCCATCTCCCACCCAAACATGCCACAGGTAGCCAACATACTCTGTCCCCCCACTCTGTAAGAGAAGGCATGGTAATGTCAGATCTTGGTGGTCCTCCCTCCCAGGGCCCCGGATGACCTAGGCAGTGTCTCCCCTCACACATATTTCCTCCACTGTAAAGTGACCTGTCCAGAAACTCTAAGTCTCATACTACTGATTTCCAGCATCCATGATGGATGAGTTTCACTAAGGCTCCCTCAGCCTGTCTATCAGACCCCCACAATTAAAATGTAGAAATGGCAAGTGCCCCCCTCCAAACTCCATTCTTCCTTCTCCAGTCACCCCCACTGCCCTTTTCAACCCCCTCCCACATCACACTCACTCTCCTCCCCAGCTCTAATGCCCAAAACGCCGCTATTCATCTTGGCGAAAAAAACATCATTTATTTTGCACTTCCCTGATAATTTACTTTTTTTTTCTTTCTTTTCCTTTCTAGAGGAATTCTCCATTTCCCTATAAAATGAAAATTCATCTAGAATTACATCTTATGTCATCATTATGTTTATTAAGCGTGGATGATGTATATGAACAGCGCTGGCTTGCCGCTGAGTGCTTAATGATGCATAAGATTAAGCCGAGGCTCTCAGCTGTGCTGTGACTCCCCTCTGGTTCCCATGCTGCAGTAGCATGCTGGGAGAACAAGCTCCAAATGGCCATCAGGTGAATGGAAATAGGACTTTGTGTGTGCGTGTGTGTGTGTGTGTGTGTGCGTGCTTATTGTGTATTTTGTATGTATATAGAAAGATATAACATATAACATGTAAAGATAGGAAGCATAGCTTCTAAATCTATGTACACTCATGTTCACTTTTGTCCGCTTGGGTTTTAGCTGTTTCTTGCTCACATAAGTGTTTTCATGTATCCTGTTCAAGTCGTTCTTCCTCAGCATCTACAGCCACAAAGCAGTATTTTGCATTTGCTTGCATCTTGTTCCTTCACTTTTCCTCCATTTCTCTTTATGCTTCACTATTTTCTTCTCTCCGTATCCAGACTACACTCCAGCACAGCAGCAGCAGTCTATGACAAAAACATTATCCTTCTGCTGCTAAACAATCCAATAAAGCTCTCCACGGGGAAGAACTTAACCTCTTGTCTCCTCCACTGATGCTTTCCCTACCACGTGATGGCTGCCACAGTAAATTCAAATCATTAGTCTTCTCACCCCCATCAAGAAAAGGGAAAAAACTTCTATTAGTAATGGAGACCTCGTAAGAGACCTTCCTCTGAGAGGACTGCCTTCCCAATTCCCAGTGGAAAAATCCACCGCAAAAAACTAATTCTACTTTTAATAATCTGTCATGAAGACCAGAGGCAGTCATAAATTATGTGGGGAGCATGTGTGAGAGTGAGCCACAAGAGGGAAATCGGTGAAAAAAAAAAAAAATCAAAGCCCAAGTTTGACAAACTTTGCTGAAGATAAATAATAACTTACAAACAGGATTAGTTGTAAAGTCACAGGCGAGCGCACAGCCGAGCGCTTCCCATCAGCCCATGCAGAATGAAGAATTTACAGCTACACCTGTCATTAGCTCCCCCTATCTCATTCCTCTTTCATA
>JAOUQW010000038.1:14130790-14141530 GCA_028565825.1 Olivaichthys viedmensis | reverse complement strand
TCCCTATGCCTTCTTCTCCTCACGGGCTGCCTTTTATTATTAACCCTTTGTGATACACCAAGTGCAGCATAAGTGCCAAGGACATTCTATCAAGTGGTGTAGGAGGATAGGTGGAGGGAGGCAGTGGCCTGCGGCATATTACAATATCAAATGAGAAAATGGCCAGCGCCTCCGCACCAGAGTAAATAAAGCTGAGAAACACATCAGTCCTCTCTGTGTTAATCGCTAGCGAAATGAGTTTGTGGGGGTCTTAACGGCTGCCTTCTGTCACCCGGGCACTTGGGCTGATTCATCAATGGGATATCAATGGGAATCATCCATGGGGGATATGGCTGCAGTGTGTATATGTGTGTGTGTGTACATGGGCTACAAGCTGCAGGCTGTACTCTTTGTCCATGTGTCAATATCTCAACAAACTATTGACATGCATCAGAATTGTGCCTCTCAATCAAGTGCAGACTAAAGAACAATCTCCATTAGGTGACAGTGCCGGGGTCGAGTGATAAATGCCCCCCAACAGAGGGGAAGGAATTTCATAAAATAAAGAGGTATGTTCCTACAAGTCTTGTCAAAATTGTATTGATTTAATCATCTACAGAACCACGCATTCTTGGCTACTGTAGCGTGCAGTAACCTGGATGCAGTTTACAGTCACCAGGCACAGAAGCACTCACCCTCATTGGGTTTGCAGGTGATGAAGTACACAGCAAGTGAATCTCAAAACCCCCTACCTCTGACACACCAACAAAAACGCTGGCAATCCCATTTCTTTTCTATTTGTAGACTGAAGAAGTCCATATATAACACTCAGGCCTAAGCACCTTGCCAGTGACATGTACAGTAGGAGAATAGATAAATAACAATAGTTCTCCATCACAGAGACAAAGGTGCCTTATTCCCCTGGCCAGAGAGTGGTGACCAGAGGTCTGGTCCTGATTATTTAACAGCAGGTGTTTGGAAAGACGCTCACCTTGGGAAACAAATAGATGCTCTTTTCCCCCAGCACCGAAGTAAACAATCAATCTGAGGGCCTGGGAGTCACATCCCACTGCGGGACAAAGTTACTGAAGCACTGACTTCTTAGTCATTTGAATTATCGCTGTGTGATCATACCCATATGTCCAGCCCCTGTGACCCTTCAGCTGAGAAACAGCTTGTTCTCAAAGGGCTACTGCAGACTACTGGAGCCTGCTAATTTATTGGGCAATGGCAACAAGGGAAAAAAAACAAGACAACTAATCTACCTGTTTAACGAATAACTAATAATATAACTAGAATATAATTATCTTTATTTGTATAGCATTTTCATTTCAAAATCTCAAATGTGCTTTAAATATAAAAGATTAGAAGGCACAATAAAGAACCAATGTACAATCACTAATGAATTGACTATAAATGTATGAAAATTACTACAAATCATGAAAAGTATATTTAACAAAATAAAAGACCCAAGAACTAAGAATTGGCTAAGCTAAAAGAGTACGTTTTTAATCTGGATTTAAAAACACCTATTATTTTCAAATTTTTCTGCTGCCTAATGGTGAAGGATAGACCAAATGGGTATACAATAATATTGTTTTTATGCTTTATTAATTTCCAGAAATATCCCTGCACTGATAAGGCCACTCACCATTTTGTGTATGTGTTTTGAACTGGTCATATTACAGTAACATGAGCATCACAACCACCTAATATCTGTTACAGTATAAAGCTTATTGCTGATAATACAAGAAAAGGAAGATGTGAACAAAATAGAAATATGATTACCAATTCCTACAGAAACCCTCACCTTGCAAAGTCAAGTCCTCAATTTTCATCCCCTCTTACAATCTAGAAAAGGAGCTCAATCATAATGGGATGACGATCCGTACCAAGGACAGCTCACTCATTCTCAATCCTGGCCTGGTTAAGGGGATGCTTGCGGAGCACTCAGACAATGTGTGTTCAATTCAAATGGGAGAAGGCAGAAGCCAGTCAGATTCGCCATGATGTCTGTGGTCTGATAGATAGCCTTTCTAAGTAAGGACAAAGAGAATGAAGATGACTGTGCTGCCAGCCACAATATAGATGATACCTACACCTCTGAGCAAGTGGAGCACTAGCTGTCTGACTGTCCATTTGTTAAACCAGTGACAACAAAGATACAGCGGGATAAAACATTGCTTACATGATGTCGTTTGGACAGCTCTTGAATAAAAAAAAACATAATGGCTAATGAAAAAATTAGGATCTTGCCAATACTGCACATAACAGTAATTTATTATGTTCAGATTACAAACTAAAGGGTTAAGAAAAGTCCCTAAATAATTAAAGTGGACCACAGTGAAAGCCTTTTTGATATTTACAAGACTACAGTGTTTCTAAAGTTCAAATTTCTTAGATTTCTTCTGTTAGAATCAGAAATTCTTATTGATACAAACCTAGATGTTCCTGTGAAGGAGTTGAGTGGGCTTTTTAACTGGGTGAGCAGCAGTCATATATTGCACTAGTGCTGGATCAGCCTGGGCAGTAACTCATTCCCCTTCTGCTGCCCTAGCGCACTGCCGAAGAGTCACTTCAGAAGGTCATCCCTTTCATCAACTATTCTATTTGCATCCAAAATTGTATGTACATGAAAAATGTGCCAGTGTGTTTGCAGAGGCCCACGGAGGAAGATCAAATTTCTGTAGCCTGATGCATTCTAACCTTTGCAGATGGCACCACTATTGCTGAAAAATGGATTGCTTAATAAAGCATATCATCTGACATATTTGCTGCTTGGCTGCCCAAATAGAGGTTGTTTTTTGCACAGATTTCTTTGTCAAATTTGTCAATGTTCATGTCATTTTTGTTTTAGGTCATGGAAAGTGGTGCAAATTTCAAGCATGTCACGCAGGACCAATTTGTAGCCGCTTCCGGGGATGAACCAATTTTTTCCACAAGGTTTATTCCAGAATACTGAATTTTTTCATGTATATCTGATTATTACCTGGCTAGTGGTGGACAGAGAAATCTGTAATAAAAGCCAGCCAGGCTGATTAATAGGAACATCATGAGAATATTTCTGAATGCACCTCACTACATATCTGTGTGATTTAGTCTGCCTTTTTAGACAAGCCCATGCAGTCATGAGCACAAGCAACAGCCCTGAAACAGACCTATACCACCAACTTTATATATACAGTAGCACTTATGAATAACACGCAAGTACTGAATGCATGTCCACAATATGGCAGAAAATTGATATGAGTTCCCAATATTTGATATTTGTCCTAAATATTAAGTGCACTAAAATGGTGCCTTATTTTAAAAAATTACTTTACTTTAAAATTAAGCTTCATGCTAAGTAACAAACTTCCATTGTGGCAACTTGTGGCAGCTTCTCACCAAACTGCATTGGGCCCTGGAAAAAATACTTTTGATTACATTTTAGTAAAAATGTGGTTATTGGTTAGAGACAGACATAATCAATTTTTAAAAACTTCAAAAGAGGCAGTTTGTATTAGCATCATTGCTTAATTTGTCCTCTTTTTAAATCACTGATTCTTATAATACTGTATTATGCTGTATTATACTATAACTATGTACCCACAATAACAAAAAGCTATTATGCCTTGTGTGTTTAAATGATTTATAAGGTTTGCATCTCCAGTTCATACAGCTTTATAAGATAAGAATAAGACAGCACATAAATGCTCATGCGTCCTTTTCATTCTTCCAGCACTTCACAGCTGTATGGCACTTTGGGATTCAGACATATGATACAGAAGAAGTTCCCCAGACTGCAGCTAAAAACGTCTTTCATCAAACTTGCATATGAGAGCAGCCACGTGCTGCACAGTCTCTTAGCCACACGCTTTGCCTCCTCTGGTGGTCCGGCCAACCAATCCATCTTCCTGAGTGCTCTCACAGATGAGGAGCGGGCACCGGGTGCTCTCGTCGGTGGGCTACAGCGGGAGATGAATTGGAGTGCCATTGCCCACCTCCAGACTGGCCCAATGTAGCAATCTGGTCCACAGTGCTGTGCAACGAGAGAGAGCCGCTATGTCTCATCCACCCAAAGAGGAGGCAGGAGGCAAACTCATACAGCCCCAGGAGGCCCAGGCAGCATCGGCCATATCGGCCATATCACTACCCGCTGAGACTTCCTGCCCATACAAAGGGCTATGTGGAGACAGACAGTGGGGGTCTGAGCGGACACATGGATTGGAAGACTACCACAAGATGCTGTAATTTTGGTCCTGCTGACGAGTATGTAATATGGCAAACAAAGTTCTATTAATAAAGTCCCAAAGTTCTCTGTCACAAAAAGGCTGAGTGTGGACTATATATTTAACACTTGTTTGTCACTGTTTCACAGACCCACTTTCACCCAGCTACAGACAACATTTGCTAAATACTTATGCCATGTGGATTTTGCATTGCTTGCCTTCTGTGGCATCTTATATAGAGCCACAAATAATATACTGATTAAACAATTGACATTTCAAGTCACTGAAAATGATTTAAGGATAGTGTATATAAAGATACACACCAAATAAGTCCATGTAATATTTTTTGTACCCTTCAATGTAAGTGTAAATTTTACCATTGTGACTTAGGTAAGCACTAAAAAGTGAAGCGATGCCTCTTTTTATTAACCACAAAAAACTGAAGTCAAGAATACGCACCCAATTGCCTGGCATCAAATTTACAGAGGCAATGATTTATGCTATGCTAAACATTTCTTGTAAAATGTCACTTTGTGTTTGCAATTAATTTCTTAATTGATAAGCAAAATTTCTGGGCAACAGAATCAAACTAATGAAAATCTTGACACTTAAACAATGAATCACAGTGCCACCTGGAATGATGGGACAGTAATTAGACAAAGCCTCTGCTGAGAAGTGTGCACTTTAACCATTTAAAGCAAAGCTTCATTTATGTGGAATGAGCTAACTTGAGAAACAGGCAGACAAGTTTAGGAGGGACAAGTAAGCCCAATGCAAATCACATCTGATTAACAAGACATATGTATGCACAGACAACCATTCACACAGATACATGAATGCACACATACAAACATGCACAAACATGCATGTATGCACAAAAAATTTTCATCAATTAAATTCCGTATTAAGTTAAATAAAAATGCCCTCTTCAGCTTAAAGACATTGGGTACGGGCGGTCTTTATCTCTCACTGATAACATCAGGGAGCAGGGTGGCCAGACACACAAGACGAAGAGCAAAAGTTCTAGGGGAGGACACTGTGTTATGTTACCTCTTCTGTCTGGTATCGGGTATCCCCCATCTGATGTTAGGCATGGACTTCTGATCAAAAGGACCGCTAAAGAAAAGGATCACTGCCTAAAGAGAATGTCTAGAAGAGTCCAAACATAAAACATTTGCCTCTTTAACAGTGGTGTCAATGCAAAATATAGGTGAGCGACTGAAGCAAATGCATTTCCAGCAAAGCCAGATCACGACAGGCTCTACATCCTATCCACTCAGAGAACTCTTTAATCTTACCATCAAGTTAGCTACAAGAACACAAAACTAAATGCAAATGGAAAACCCACAGAGAAGCCTGTCAACCCAACCATTTAATCTCAAGATGTATATATATCTGCTCATTCTTGCTTGCAACATCTATCACCCATCCCTAGCTATCTCCGGACCACGCTGGAGCCGCGAGCCCTGCATGTAATCGATACATAGATACACAGTCTTCATATGTTATGGTGAAGGGACGATATCTGTGCTTCCCGTGCCGTTTCACAGTTCAGCCTTCCAATTAACCTGCCCACGTCGCCACGCCAATCATGGCGGGCCCTTTATCGACAAGCAGCATGAAAAGAATAATGCTGTTAGAATGATGTAGCTCACTGCAGGGGGGGCTCCTCCCCGCCCAGTGACAAGCAAGTTTGCTCCAGTCATTTATCAAGTCCTGGCTGGCCACCGAGGGGCCGCCCTGTCCCCCTGGCCCGCCTGCCGCTCCTGGGGGGCCAGCGCACAATATGTGCACTTCAGCGGCGGAGAGAAAGTGCTGATGTGCCCAGCGCCACTAAGTTTGATGGATCTGTTGTTGTCATTTGCCCATGCTCCACCCCCTCCCTCCTTTACCCCCTGCCACAAAACAAAAGGAATCATTAACTCTTTTGTGCTGCTCAGGAGTTTTATAGGTTCCAGATAATACAGAGGGAGATGGGCTACAGATGGGGTCGGATGAGGGGGTGCTGGCGTTGGAGGCGGTGTCTACAATCACAGGCAGGCTGCACTGAGACCCTCACTCTCAACATGCATGGATGGATCTGCATAGAGAGCTGATTACAGGATGATTTAGTGACTGCTGATATCCTGTCTCAAAGTGCCTTACTCTTGGTAACTCACACATTAATACACCAAACATAAAGATATTTCCTCTCTTAGCCATTTTAATTTTCTTTGTAGCAAATTTTATGTAAAACCTCCAACTGAGGATTATCCAACTACAGCACACTGAATAATCATACTCCGCTATAGTAGACCATATAGTGCTATTTACAGTTTGCCAATGCAGACCCATCACACTGTGCTGCATGGGCCAGCTCTCACAATGAAGCCTCTTTCACTATGTGCAGTGTTTGAGTGCATTCACTCTCGAGAGCCTGGCGTGGTGTACATAGGACTGCTGGGCCTCTACTGGGATCTAATCTCATTTTCTGTAATCAGTATAAACATAATTCGCAATTCAGGGGGAATAAAACAAAATGGGGTACACATAGTTTACATAATTTTTTGCTTGTGCCAAAAATATGCAAAGTAACTCACACTGGCATTCAATTTATATGCTCATTAATAAAAGCAATGCATCAGAAAGTAAACTGTGTTTCTGTCAAGAATGAGTGGTTTATACAACTGCAGTGACAAATATTCTTAGTTCAGTTACATAAAAAATTATTCCATGCAAATTCAGTGAATGAAAGTATAAAAAATTAAGCAAATCTAATAAAGTTCTACACTAAGCACAACTCCAAATAAATTATTCAAAAGCTATAAAATTAGCATGCCATCAAAAAAAAATACAACAATTAAAAGTTGTTGTTTGACTGTACATAAATATAATAAGCTAATTTAATCTCTTCTTAGCAATGACTTAAATGTAAACAGCGTAAATATCAAGTTAAAGAGGACACAATAGATAGAATGGTCAAATCCTAAAAAGAAACATTTTTGTATTTGTTTATATTTTAAACTACTCTCAAAGAAGGAGATATACTCAGAAAGGAGATATACTCAGAAAAGAGCTCAATCCATTAATTTTACCATGTCGGGTCTCAACAGCCCGGGACAACATACAAATTGAGATCATAGCAAAGGGCTAGTACTGCAGCCAAGTGTGGCCTAGTGGCTTACAGGGGTGATTGAGAGTGTGTTTAAATGCTCAGGGCCAAACTCAACAGCATTGATACACTGACAAGGTTGATCCAGTGGAAGAATTCCCCCACTCCATCCCACACCACGCTCTCTCTCCAACCAGCCCAGTTTTCCTGGCCACTTTAGCCACTGGTGACTTCAATATTGATTATTGTTAAGAAAAATGCTACTCAAAGGAATACAATCATAAAGATAAATGATAGGTTGCTTAATGCCAAGCTAAAGGACTTAATGGATAGAGAAAGTTCACCCTGAAAAATAAAATATAAATACTATGGCAGAGTAAAAGCCAAAAATAAACTGCATTCACCACACACTATTATAAGTATGTACAGAATCACATACAGTGCCCTCCAGAATTATTGGCAGCCTTCATTAAAAAAGTATCTTCATGTAATGTCTAACAAGGTTGGAGATACTTGTCGAGGATCTTGGACCACTTCTATATGCAGAACATTTTAAGCTGCTTTATATTCTTGGGATTGTGCATGTGGATTGCACTCTTTAATTTAGACCCCAGGTTCAAATCTAGAGACTGAGGTGGCCATCCCAAAACACTAATTTTATGTTCTTTCAACCATTTCTTGTTGATTCTGGTGTTTATTTTAGGTCATTGTCTTGGTGAAAGATCCATCTACAGCCAAGTCTTAACCTCCGGGCAGAGGTAACAAGGTTTTGGGGTAAAATATCCTGGTACTTAGTGAAATTCATGATGTCATCGATCAGACCACCAGCTGCAAAACAGCCCAAAAGCATCAATGATTCACCTCCATATTTTACAGTGTGTATGGGGGCTTTTCCTTGTGTTCAGTCCCCTTTTTTCTCCAAACATGCTAATGGTGTGCAGAGCCAAAAAGTTTGATTTTGGTTTCATCTGACCACAAAACACAATTCCAATCGTAGTTTCAATGACACTTGGTGAAGTTCAGGTACTTAATTTTGTGAGTTTCTCTCAGGAAGAGCTTCATTAGTGCCCTCCTTCCCCTTGTTATGGCGGTGCCGTCTTATAGTTAATTTTGAAACCCAAGAAATAACTAAACTGTGCAATTCTGAAATTGTGATCTTCTTGGCCTCCCTCACCATCCTCCTTAATGTGCGAGGGGGGGCACAGCATGCTCATGGGCACAATTCTTGGCAAATTTTCAACTTTTGTTTAACCTTTTTTATCATGGGCATGTCTGTGTTTAATTGTTAAATATTTTTAAATGCTTATGTATTTTTTTATATCTTTTACCTGACTTCAGGTCAACAACCATCTGTCTCTTTTTTGTTGAAAGCTCCACATGGTGATGCATAACAAAGGTGTTTTACTTATGTGCAACCTCATATTTATACTGCAGGAAAACAGGAAGTGGTCGAAGACAACAACAGAGTTGCTGGGGACTGAAAGATATTTATTTTAAATATTCCTTAGGGGTGTCGATAATTGTTCCACATACTGTATGTTTTTGAGAGAGCAAAGGTAAGTAGTTTCTCTTATTGTTTTAGTGTAAAATTTTAATTATTGTGTGTAATTTTTATTTAATACAATCATTTTTACAAAGGGTGCCAATAATTCTGGACGGCACTGTATGTACATCAAACACTACAATAAAATGAGGCACTGCCTTGCCTTCTCAGTGTTGACCAAACAGGATTCTTTGACCTTGTTTATGAATTTCCAATTTCCAAACAAAACCTGCACAATATAAATCCTCACTCGTCCATAAAACCAATCTTTCCTCTCCTCATTGAATTTTAATGAAACGGTGATGCTTCTGAGCCTTTAATTCTTTCCATTTGTTATGTTTGGACAACTCATTAGCTGTCATTTGTTATCATTAGCCAGAAGTTTTAAGCTCTCTCTCCCAAGAGATGTAATGCACTTTTTCCTGTTCTCATTCACAAGAACTGAGACATTTTTTTCATGTAGTACAACAGTGCTTACAAACAACTGCCTCAACTGCCTTAACATAGAGCATGTATGATATGAAAGGGTTATTAAGCCATTAGGCCTCTGCTAACATCACCAAAGTCTGGTCACAATGCAGACAGACAGGAGGAGGGAAGGATAGTATGTCAGCTTTTGTACTATGAACCCAAGTAATGCAATTTGTTAGATATAAAGGATATGTAATATTCAGCATAATAACATTGCTTTGGACAGCCTTATTTAGATATTTATAGGATAATTATATACATCTGTACAGTCCAGATGAGCTGAATGTCAAAGATGTAGTACCCAGAAATTACCTATTTTTACTTATCTATGTGATAAAACTATTAGAAAGCAAACTGTTGTCATCAACCAGATATTTAATTTATGACTACAATATAGTGACAATATGCTACTTTCTATTCAGGCAGTTCAGATCTATATTTATCCACTAGACAAATACAACAACTTTAAAAAGTCAAAAAGAGTTCACCCAACAGCCTCACCTTCGAAAAACACTGGGCAAGGCAGGGACACAATGATCTTTTTCTTTCGGGTACAGACAGATTCATGTTCACATCCCAGCTTTAAGGACATGTGTGGTGGCTGATTCATTGTGTCCGACAAGAAATGTGATTGATAGTTTCCTTAATCTATTCATGACAATAATCGAGCCCCTGTGAGAAACCTTGCATAAAAATGCAAATGAATGCAAAAAAAAAACTGCATAAAATACAGTGGGCTGTCCAATGCAAAGATCCTTGGGAGAACGGTGTGCTTTTTTTTTGTTTTCATTTCAGTGATACAGTGAAAGGTGAAGCCCCTTTAGGGTCTAATGAATTTCAGTAACAGTCATGTTAGAAAAAAAGATTAAATGGATGACTGATGAATGTTGCAATACCACTAATCTCATCAGGGCCAAGCTTGGGCATTGTATGTAATTGTGTGTTAATTCATATGACATCCCCTACCATATAAATAACACTACGTACAAAATCAAAGTTTTGCTTTGAATTAAATTTTAAATGATGTAAGTCATTACTTTTAGTTCGTTAGTCATTAGCCATGAGCTGCAACAGTCGCAAATAGGGTACCTCCCATCCTCAACAGGTCATAGCTACACTGTCCGCCTGCCCATTCACTTGCCATTCATGATAACTAGTGGTGAGGAAGTGTCACTCCATTCAGTTTACTCACTTGCTGAAAAGTTCTATACAAAGTAACTGCAACCCTAAGACTAAAACTGTCTATTTTCTAATACTTATATTTGTACAGAATTAAAAAAAAAAAACTACTAAACTACTAAAGGCATCTTTACATCACAGCAAATGGCAATGGTGATTCAGAGGACACGAACATCATGACAAGAAGTTTTCTCAGCTCCTGCTCCAGTTTTGCCCTGTCCCACGACCATGACGATTATCACCTGTCTTGTTTTGTTATTCCTGTC
>JAOUQW010000038.1:14109694-14125682 GCA_028565825.1 Olivaichthys viedmensis | reverse complement strand
TTTTTCCCCATTCTGATGGTTGATGTGAACATTACCTGAAGCTGCTGGCCCGTATCTGCATGATTTTATGCATTGCAATGCTGCCACACGATTGTATATGTTCCTAATAAAGTGTTCGGTGAGTGTATGTATGTATATATGTATGTATATAATATAATATAATATATAATAAAATATAATATAATATAATAATATGTATATATGTATGTATGTATATGTTTATATGTATGTATATTATATATATATAGATATAGATATATAGTGGGGCCCAAAAGTCTGAGACCACATTGAAAATCCACCACCATGTTTCACTGTTGTTTTGATTCACTGTGGCATCAATCTCTCTTCTGTTCGTCTCATTCTCCTTCTGTTACTGCCATAAATCTCAAACTTGGATTCATCAGTAAATAGAACTTTTTTCTCCCAAAAAGGCAGCTTGAGGGATACAATATGGCTTGATAAGGTGTTAGCTATGTGAGTTACAACTGCACACAGTACAAGAAAAATAATATCAAGTCTGAATATTGGTTATGCAGTACTACCACGTTACCTAGATAGATATATAAATACAGTAAATAAAGTGTGCCAAAAATACTGTCTATACTATCACGTCAGTTATTAACTACAGGCATTAAAGAACAAACGGTAACACTTCACTGTCGGGCAGGTTTCAGAAGGCTACATGACATCTACATAAGCCCTTCATCACAACTGACATAAACCGACATAAACATTTATAAATTCTTATTCCAATAGGCGTCAGTTGTCATAAAGGCTGCTTTTGTCAACTTTAATGTCAAATTGACATAACACCCATGTCAAGTGACATAGATTTTTGGTGACATTAGGTTGTGTCATGACACTTTCTGGGGTGAAATGACATAGCATGTTATGACAACTGACTTTGATGTCAAGTTGACATAACACCTATATCAAGTGACAGATTTTTGGTGACATTAGGTTATGTCATGACACTTTCTGGGGTAAAATGGCATAGCATGTTATGACCCTTTATGACAGCCTTTATGACAACTGATGCCTATTGGAATAAGAGTTTATAAATGTTTATGTCGGTTTGTCAGTTGTCATGAAGGGCTTATGTAGGTGTCATATAGCCTTCTGAACACTGTCCTACAGTAAGGTGTTACCAAAAAAACTATACTTTGACTTTACACCTGTTTCCAGTTAGGCATAAATTTATGCCTGGTCTTAGTGAAAATTTGGTGTATGAACAGTTGGTACAACAGTCTTAAATTTACACCCCAAAAGTTACAACTGACTTAACTTACAAGTCTGGTGTTGTTGGTACTACACATGACCCTGTAAAGAGAGTGCATAGCAGACTTGCGTCCTTGCACAAAATCTGTTGCCCTGTTGGTGATTAGACAGAACGGTACACCTAGTATACAATCTGTAGAGGAGCCTCTTTCTGAGAACCGATCTTTCTAATCCTGAGTGCTTAGTACTAAAGAATGTATTTTATGCTGGACTGGGAGAGACAGAGGAGGTGAACACTGAATCTGTCAAAATGGATCGCAGTAACACAGAGTCTGAGCATGAAACTTCAGAGCCAGATCAGTTGTAACAGGCAGAGCCAGCAATGTTTGAGCACAACATTGGTTATTTACCAGAATTGAAAGGTAATGTGCTAATACCTGCTCCAAGAGGAAGCAAAAGAACTAATGATGGTGTACAAGCAGATCAGCTAGTAAGGTATAGTTTCTTAATGAGCCTTAGTACTTTATTCTTCAGAGACAATGCAAGGAAGGTTAGGAATATGTATTAGGTCACCAAGGATGTTGACTGAAAGCAGGAGAGAATGTAGCCAAGTTGTAAAATATAACCATTCCTACACATTCCCTTATTTTGCTGCTACTCCTTTAAAAGTAAGTTAGGAAGTGACATCATTAGCATGCAGGAGAAATGCATTGTAGGAGGTATGCAGCCAGCGCAGGGTAAATGGCTGTGGTGGCTGTAAAATTGATGGTCAAGGATAGAATTTATACAGGATATATGGTGAGGAAACAGACCAATGACAAGACAAGGCAGAGACTTTAAACAAAACAGGAACTAAAACAAAATCGGGGGGACAGATTGTGGCCTAGAAAGCCCTGAGGGTTAAATATATTTTAATATAATGTCTGATGTAACCTACTGCAAGTGCTGGTTAGCAGCTAACCATAAGTAACTGACCAGAAAACAAACTTTTATCACTGCTACACTCACATGTTTATTTTTAAATAAATAATCATGGATATGGAATCGCACCAATGTTTCTGGAAGTCCTTTGGAAATTATATTTCTCAAGTGGGAGTTTGTTCATTGGAATATGAATTTCAGGTAAAATAGTAAAACAGCTGGTAAAACCTTTAAGCAAATTATTAACCTCACTGAGAGAAAACACATAGCCCAAGCTAACCTGTTATATCTGACCTTTTAATATCTTCCGTGTGGAATAAATAAGTGTGTGTGTGTGTGTGTGTGTGTGTGTGTAACAAGGTTGGGGGTGAGGTGAAGTGAGCTGTGGCAGTTTTCTCTGACCAGTTCCTAGTGGTCAGTGGTCCAAATCCAAATGACTAGATTGAATTTATTGGTACTGAGGCAAAGGTAACAAATACATGCAATATAAAGAGGGAAATGGTGTTATTTTCCCTAGATGGATTTTGAGCCCATCCTGAAGGGCAATCAGATAGAACAGATTAATATTGCAAGTAATATCTTTATATCATCCTATTCTAAGTGGACATCAGTGCTGTCGCAGGGTAAAACTGTGTGTGCTTTAATTCAATGTGATAATGATAATCTACAGAAAAATAAGGCTACACGTGGGGCATGTGGAGTGTCTTGTATAGGCCCTAAAACAGCCATATTGTTTATTGCCATATGTAAGATGCTCATTTTCAGTATGAATGTATGTAAAATATCTTCATCTGCTGTGGCAGTGGATGGGAATAAGCTGACAATGCCACAGAGGACAGATAAAAGTGTAGCTGAGGTAGAGCCACTCTCTATGACAATGCTCTCAGACCCCCTCCAACCCTCAAGGCATAGCCACACTAAATAATAGCCAACAAGGAAATTAAACACAAAGTCTCCATAGCAACCCACTATACCTCCACAGAAACTCCCCACATCATCATGAATGCTGAAAGACTTAAAAACCAGTGTGTTTGTATGAGATCGGCGCACATTCAGATATAACTTAAAGCTTGTGATAAAGCTGTTATGGGCCATATAATATAATATTGCACTATGGATATCTGTTATATGCAGAATCATAGAAGATTTACTGTATGGTGATATGTTCTGATATTTACAATGCCTCATCTTCTTTTTTATTAAGTATCTATTAACTGAGCCTGCATGTCTCTAAACTATTATTTATACTTGTGTACAAATACCTGTCCTCTTTTCTTATGCAATGCACACAGCCAAATCTCTTAATCACTTAACTGAAGGCAAAAATGCAGCTAATGCTGTTTCTAAGGAAAGCAATACCTATGCATACCTAATACTGCTTTTGCTGACTACAAAAGTAAATATTTAAATATTTATAAGTGTTAATAGATTTACAATTTTCCTTTGTCTATGGCCTAGAGGCAAGAATCAGTGACATTTGAAATAATTGTTGTTATACTAATAATCTCCAAGGGAAAATAAGCAAAACCAGAGAGAAGACTTGAGCAAATGACTGTGTCAGCTTCTACGTATTTGTGTCATGATTGCTGAAGGCAGTGCCTTAGGGTAGCCATTAGGCTCTGGACCATAAAGGAGTCAAATGCAGTGCTTTGGTAAAAAGTTAGCATGTAATGTAGCAACTTATTACCAAAGTGCTCCCTGTGGAGAAATAGAGAGTGCAAGGCATTGTGGGAAAATTAATACCATGCGCGCACATACCCACCTAAGGCAAAAATCCGTAAGAGTTATTCTCCAAAGCTAAAAGGATCATATAGTAATGGATAGTCAGGGTCAGTGTCAGAAGAAGACATTTTGCTTATTTGATACATCAAGTATTGAGCTTTGAAAGAAAAACTGAAGAGCTGCCTCGATTTTTCATTTTATTTTAAATATCACAAAAAGTCTAGATGTTGCTGATTACTTAGATATGCAGATAAATTTGTGCTGTTTCTGTCCTTTTAAAAAAATATATTATATGTACTTCTATTTATTTGTTTTTTCCAAATTGGCAGGTGATATTAATCGCATTAGGAATTTAAATGAGCAAGTTGATCCTCAATGGTGTAAAAATTATTATAAATATTTTACCATTTTACTGCGACCCTTGTTAAAGTAAGTAAGCAAAGATGAAAAGCAGGTCAGAATTAATTAAATGACACTAATGCAGCATGGAATAGAGGACATGAGGTCAGAACAGTTTGTAAGGTCTGCTAGACAAATGGCGCAAGTCCCTGTGGGGAGGAGATTATGATGGGCTTGGTGTCAGTCAAAGAGCAGAGCACAATAAGCTCCCTAAACAGAGGAGTGTGCACCCCAAGGCAGTGCTGCCTCTATCAACCCTAAAAGAATGCCTGGCCCAGGCTCTGCTCTGCAGCAGGCCACCACTATTGTCGGCAAGCCTCAAAGAGTTCAAGAAGAAGGATGATGGTTAGAAGATATTTGGGAGCCAGATTGGGGTAGTTATGGAAGGGGGAAATTTGTGTGTGTTGGGGAGGCGGGGGATGAATAGATATTTTGCTGTTGTCCACTTGGAAAAGGAAAGGATATAACTTCCTTTGCTGTCTGTTTCCCCCGAGAATAAGAGAGGAAGCAGGCTGCAGGTTTACAAACTGCAGATTGAGTGGTGAGAGAAAGAGCATTTGAGGAGATTATGCAAAAAAGGTCCTGAACAAAATGGGTGGAGCAGTGACTCGGACAAAGGCCAAGGAGGGTACTGTGACTGGTGTTTAAATGGGATAGAGAGAGCGAGAGAGAAAGAAAGAGAAGAAAGAAGAGGAAGATGAAATACGAAGAGTGAAACAAGAGAAAGAAAAAGCGAAGACTTTTTTCATCCTGGCAGACACTTTTTTCTGGCTCCTCAAACAGATGCTGAGGCAGATGGTGGCGAATTAACAGAAAATGAGAGAAGGAGGAATGAGAAAGCTCATGACTGGTCCAGAGAGGCAAGACATTAAAAAATAAGGATTAAAGTGTGTGTGTGTGTGTGTGTGTGTTTATGTGTGTGTGTGTGTGTGTGTGTGTGTTTATGTGTGTGTGTGTGTGTGTGTGCGTGCGTGCGTGTGTGTGTGTGTACCATAGATGATCATACATGCTTTCGCAAGTGAGTGAGTATATGTGTGCGTATGAGAGAGTAGGAGGTTGGCTTGTCCTGTTAAAATAGTAGCTCAGCTGGGAAAGAGAAAGAGGATGGGTGGAGAAGCTGTGCTCAAAGCTAGAGTGTGCAATAATAATCAGAAGCGTGAAATTACAAGTATGATATTTGTGGGACCCCAGGGTGTGGTGTGGGGGCTTGCCTGGAGCTCGCTCGGCCTCCCATCACCATCACGTCATACTAGTCCACCATCAATAATCAGCAGAGTGATTCACCTGCACCAGAAGTTTCTGGGTCATACTAATATCACTGTGTAGCACCAAGAAGCTTTTCAGTTTTACAATTCTGGAACATGAATATAAAACATCAAAGAATCCAATCATACTAATCTATTATAACACATGTTTAGAGGGGTAGCCAGAAGAAGAAGAAAAACATATCGTGACCTCAGTATTATAAGGTTCTATCTGGCATTTTGGTCGGAAATGAGTTAACCACATAAACTTCATCATCTGCTAGCAATCATCAAACAGGATGAATACGCAACATAGATGGCCGTGGCCAATCAATATCCAGGTTCTATTTATGTGCTGACCAAAAAGAGCAGACTCAAAACCTCAGTATGGCAGAAGATGTGTGTGTGGTTGCACAGAAACATGTATTATATATTCTAATGTATTTTAATATTTTTAATATTGTTAAATGTTTTGAAATGAAAATTTAAGGTAAAATATGTTTAGGAACAAGATTGCTCTGGTCTCACTGAGGCCCATATTTTCCCTCTAAACTGCTTAATGACAGACTGAAAGGCGTTTGCTCTACCCTTCTCTGAGAGTGTGCTGAGTGAACATAATCAGACCTTGACTAGATAGGCCTTCTGTCTGGCAAAGAGCTGTGTGTTTATTGTTACTCTGAGAAACTGAGTAGTAACAAAGTGAGTCTGTGGTTAATTTTATGTAGGACAATGGTTTTAAAACAGATTTCTTCAATTTTTGCAGTGTATTTGAGAGGTGTGAAGGTGAGTGAAATGAGTATATAGATGCTTTGATAGCTGATTTGATAGCTGTGGGGCTGATGAGATATAGAGTTATAATGACATATTCTGCATTAAAAGATAATAACTCTGTCATTTGGCTCTGATGTTTCAGGTCCCTCACAAAGGCTTCCTCCAGTTTGGAAATACCAGGAGACTCATTGAGGACCTGCTGATTAAGTGCATATTATAACAACCATCTTATCAGGCCCACAATGGATTCCTGGAGGCTGGCGATTTTCCCTGGGATTAATGCCAGTCGGGCACTTTCTCTCTGGATGTGCTGTCATCTCGGGGTCTGAATGACTGCCACCCGCTCTCGTAATCACTTCATGAGCTCATTCCCCTCAGACTGTCACCACCATTCTGCTGATGGAGGCATCTTTCACACAGACGCGGCATGGAGCACTGGGGAGAGAGAGATACTAAATGAAGGGCATTAGGCTGCAGAAGCTGGTCATCCTAACCATGCTGGACCCCGCAGTCATATATGGGTCTACTCATGGCGCAGGTGAGGAAAAAAGAGGGGAAAAAATCTTTCAGATGCATAAAATGAACAAAACTAAGCAATAATCATCTAAGCTATGAGGGTAACATGGACAAAAGAGGACAAGAGGGAATTGTGTCTGGTAGCATTTAAATGCTCAAAATCGCATTGCTGAATAGAGTTATAGCAGCAGCGGTGAGAATACACTTTGTCTTTGGACATGAAAACAACCCAGGCAGTGTTACAATTCCAACACATGCCAGGGCAAAATTGCTGTTTTTACATTTCTGTATCTTTTTTGCCCATAAGGAATATGGATAACAAATGGAATATTCAGGCCTATTGTCTGATTTATTTCTTTTATTAGCCACAACTATCAGGCAGGCAGTTTAAAGGATAGCTTGCCTCATTCTAGGCCCTCTCGCTGGGGGCCTGACAGCCTATCAACTCTTCGTGCATAAACAGGTCAGGATTGTCTGAGCGTTCCAATATGTTCTACTTTAAGCTTTCAGCATGCAGAATCTCTAAGTAGAGACCGGGGAAGGAAAATATCCTTGAGGGAACAATGGAAGCCACTATCTCTGAGATGACAAATTTATTTGTTGAATGTCTCAAAATAGAGAAACAGAATATTATTAATTTTGAAATAACCAATTAACCGAACCAGATGGCTTCCTCTTACTAAAGATAATATACCTTATTAAGAGTATGTGATATGTTTATGTTTACATTATTTGTTGGGACAGTAGAGTAGGTCAGACTGAATCCCTCAGTGTTGTTTATGCTGATGGCACAGAGGGGCCCATAAGCTCTAAGTAATTGACCATTAATGAACTAAAAAACACTGCCCACTGAGGAATACCCATAAGGGCCCCTGAGAGAGCATGAGGTAATGAAGGGGTGTGGCTTCAAACCATTAATGTTGTCTTGGGACTACAATAGGATTTTAAATAGCCAATTAATAAAAGACATCACAATGTTATGCAAATCACATGGCTGCTAGATTGTGAATCCATGAGTAATAGGAATTGTGGAAAAAATGTATAGGTGTACACTATGTATTTGAAAATCACTAGGAACCAAGTGTGGGAAAAACTCTAGTCAGTATTTCTTTTCATTTTTATAATGGCTTATACACTATGAAATACATTTCATTACATATAACATTGCTGCCATCCAAACGCCAAGCTGTGTCCTTGAAAGCCAAATAATAAATGGTTCATCATTGGTGACCAAATGGCAAGACAAATTTATGATCACTGATCTCCCTCATCATTACCACAAAGTACTCAGTAAAATTTCATCGTAACTTTCAGGGAAATAAATAAATTTGGCTCTCTGACCTTGAAAAAAAATGCTGGGGCGGTGATGATGGTCCCTCTCTATTTCCATCACCTCGGTCACTTATCTCTCATTTGCCCCATGTTTTCAAACACACCCGGGCTAAAGATAGTTATTCCACCTTGAAGCGCTCTCTACTTTGCCCCAGAGAGAGCAGGTCTCTGTGCTGAGACGCCCTGCACTGTCCAATCTTAGGCTCTGGCAGAGGAAGGGAAATGACAGCATAGGAATATGCAGTGAGCTTCACTTTAAATCAAGATAAAAGACAGAAATGGAAAATAATAGGGCGAACAAACCCCTGGACAGCTAGGTCCCCTAATGGAAACACATGGCTGAAGGCTGAGGTGTTGTCAGCAGCCCACACCGTGACATTCCTTTTTGATAATCTGGCCTGCCATAAAATTAGAATAGCAAATACCTCCTGACAAAGATGCATGTTTCCTCTCTATTGTGCCATCATAAAAAACTCTGCTGGTGACTCCAAACGCCACAAACTTCAATTTAAATTTACAACGGCGAGAAAGGAGAGGTGATATGCACTCAAAAATTTTAATAACCTATTAAGTTACGACTTCAATTTCATTTTATGAATATTTTCCTTGGGGAGCCCAGCTATCACCAGAGAAAGATAGAAATTTAAAAAAGATAAATAGTGCCATTAATCTACAACATTTCTCTTCCATTATCCTTGAAAATGAGGAGTTATTTTTGCTCAGATCTTCATGTAATTAGCTTCTTACACTTGATTCACAAGCCAGAAAATGACCATGTTCAGAAAATTTTAAATTTGTCATTAAGTGGAATTTAACATAATACCATTTATCTTTATATATTCCCCAGCTGCCAAGCAGCAGCCTTGATCAGACATCAGTGGTTGAAGCTTACATGGAACAACAGAACAGCTTAAAACAAAGAGGGGATTCAGATTAGCTGTACCGGCTCTTTCAGTCGAGTAAGATTTATGAGGAGATGCAACGATATCCGCACAGTATTAGCAAACAAATATGTGTGGGACAATGTGGTGGATATATCCCTGATACCAGTGTATTAGTAGCAGTACTATACTGCGGGTTTTATATTTGAGGTTTTTATGAAATCTACAGATAAAATTAAACAGTGCTTAAAGTTCAAATATGCAACCATGAGACAAATAGTGTACCTTAGGCAGAACTGTAAACAGCTCTTTCATGGAATCAATGTTTATTTGGATTTATTTGTATCATATGTGGAGTATAACAATCTGTGGTTTAAAAAAAATCATGGTATAATGATGGCTTGATGAAAATAACAAATCTTTAATGATTCAAATAAAGTGTCTTGTAGTTTATTATAAAACTTCCAAATGCAAGCTAATGTACGGAAGTTTTTAAAATCTAGTTATTGTTTGTCTCTTGGGCATTAAACACAAATTTGGTAGGAATATGACTATAGCGCACAGCAGGCTGCCCCATAATATCTAATGGGTCATCAAAGGGAATTGTTGGTGGAGAGCGACCATTTACTCAAACAGTTATGGTAAACCCCATGAGGTGTCAAATGACTCATTACCACCAAGTACTTTGCTTAGTTATCGCACTCACAAGGCTATTAGAAAAGCAGGTTAAAATAGACAGACTCTTAGCATTCTTCTCATTCTATTCAAATCCTGACGTTAATACTGATTGTAATGAACTGATGTAATTCACGTCATCGTAACCGTAAAATATACTGGTCGTATAGCTATAAATACAAGACCTCATTGTCGACAGGTAAATTGGTGCCATTTAATTCTTTGAAATTATGATTTATGATTGCCAGGCAATGTAGATTACACCATAAATACTGAAAATCTTGATGTAAAGGAAGAAGTGAGAATGGGCTGAGTTAGTCTCCATTCAATCAGCCTGTTTATCTGGGGGAAAACGAGCCTTGACTGGTGTTCAATGAGAGTCCTCAGTGCTCATTCTAAATACAAATCAGCAGCAGAAATACCCCGGTAGTTCAGGCCTGTTTTATTACCACTGTGGCACCTACGTGAGAGCTCCCCCAGATGAAGCAAGCCTGGGTGCTCCACAATAAAGCCTTCACAGCCAAGTGTTTTACACAAGCTCTTGTCACCCATGCCTGACTTACTGAAAATTGCATGAAGGGCCTAAAACAGTGGGACATTACTAGTAGATTTAAAGCTAATAAACTCATTTCATAATAATATGTGCAGCCACGCTGGTAATCAATCATGATGCAGAGTGTGCATTCTCCTGATGTGGGATTGAGCCACTGACCCCAATCAGCCCACGTGGCAAATATTTAGAATTACAGTGGGGAGTTGATTAATTTCACACATGCCCTGTTTGAATGGAGGGAAAATTGTGCTGGCTAAAATGGAGATTTAGCTGCACTACCCTGATGTGGGCCGCTGATACAGATTTAGTGTGGGCGGACTTGTTCAAGACTGAAGTAGGAGAGCTCTCCGTCATAATTCAGGGAGCAATTTTCATGTGTTGTTTCACAGCATGTGGAGCAAACCCCATTTTGTTTTTAAATAGAAGCAATTTCAGGAGACCATTGCCTACTTATGTATCCTTCTCATAGTTTAATCTGTGAAAATAAATATCTGTCATTTAGCCTTGTGAATTTGAGTACACCAAAACTTAACCATGATTGGTTTATTGCACCTTTTTTTTACATTATGCAATTGTTAACATAATTTTACCACTAAATAGATTTATATAGCGAAAAAATACTATAAAACTTTTTTTTTAAAAGCACACTGTTTCTGTAACAGTTCCCTCCAGCTTTTCCACCTGCTTTTCCAAGCTTCAAAGTACGTAGGCATCACTAAGAAATGAATGGAACATCCACCATTTGGTCCTATTTACATTTACAGAAAATGGATTTTGATTTTTGTCACAGCTGCTGCCCCCCTTAAGAAAGAACCTTCAAGAAAGACTGGAAACATTGAGGCTTCAGGATATGAGCTTTTTAAAGACACAGAGGGGATCACGTATTATTGGAAAACTAGAAAATTAATCCAAATTAAATCACAAAATATTAAAAGGTAGTAGACTTGATATAATCCCTATTCATTTTGACTGGATAAAAACAGTGCAAACAGCTTTGCAAATCTGTAAACCCAAGTGTATAATCTATTATACTGCACCATGACCAAACATATTGTGATTTTAAAAAGTATTATGCAATTAAAGGTTAAGGACTAAAAACTGGGCAATTAATATTATTATTAGGGCTGTTTTTTTTAGGTCTTTAAAAAATAGCTCTAGTCACAACAATTTCCAGTGTAGGGCTCTTAAAATGCCTTTGCAGGGAAAATGTTTTGGTGTCAGATGGACACTTCTGTTAAGAGCCACAATCATTACAACTTTGGCAAATACCATATTGCTTTACATTGACAGGATTTAATCCTGTGTTCATAGACTTAACATTATTCCATAATTTTTTTGATTTGTTCATAGCTTCCATAATTTTTTTAAATGTTATTGCTACCATTTTAATGTTGGCATACTTATTCAGATTGTAAATAATGTTTTTAAATGATTCTCAAGGTCCAAATACTTTTATATTATAAAATTATACTTTTATAAGTACTTACAGCCAGATCTCCACAACCTTTAAATAGCCCTTTTAAACTAATTTTATTCAGTAAAAGACACAAAGACACACACACACACACACACACATACATAAACACACACACACACACACACACATGCATCCACAAAACAACAGTGTGCCGCTTACATGCCACTCACATCGATTCAGCTCCCGGGGGCCCAAACCAATTTTTCTTGTTCTCAGCGCGTCTCCCTGCCTGAACCTGCAACAGCCATCAAACCCATTAATCCATCCACCGAAGATGACTATGACTGATTTGGCCGCCAAACAATCAATTTGTATCTCTCTCACTCCCCCACTCACTCCCTTTCTTTTGTGGATGTACCAAATATCTTGAAAAAGTGTCAGCGGTAACAATTTCACAACAGTGAAGTAATAGAGTAATAAGGCAATCAGCACTTGACCTTGGAAGACAACTAATTCATCTGTCCATCTATCTTAATTATTTTACTTTTCAAAGCAGCAGGAAAGAGAAACTGTATGTCATTCATCCTTCTGGGGCAAGCCCATCTCTTCACAGATGTTGGTTTTGTTTTCTACTGTTTTATGGACTGCTCAGGAGGGGTGGAACATGTATAGAAGCAATAGCACTTTAATAGGCTGGTGCACCAGATTCCATTTTTAAATACAAACTGATAGTCACTCTCAGGTATAAGATTAAGATTAAGGTATAAGATCAGCTTGCCTTGCACCAGTACCAAAACCACATCGGACCTTTTTAATATCAATAAACCAATTATTTCAATCCAATATATGGTATTAAGATTTAGGCACTAAAGACATATATACAACACCACTATGACAATATCACAGTATGTCTAACATCTAATAACACTTCAACAAACCGGTAGACTTTCTGAAGCAATCTCATGGTGGCTTATCAGGCTTGTCGCTGGAGGAACATGAGGCCCAAAATCCTGCCTGAATGGTGAGGAGCAGAAGGTAGGGTTGGCCATGTCTGGGAAAAGCGGCAGAGGAACATTTGTCAACAGAGAGTGACAAAAAAGAGGGGGGGGGGGGTTGTGCTCCATGCTATTCAGAGACAATTTGTAAGCACGGCTGTTGAAGTCAGGCCAAAGACTGGTGAACAGCTGGAGCCCCACCATGATTGATAAACGTGGGCCCCAAGAACTTCATTTCGATGTGAATGAAGACAAAAGCCCGACAATGTTCAGCGAGTGTGTAATGTTAGCGTCATTAAGTGGCAACTCTGGACATGCCCTGGTCCTCAGACGGGGGAGTGGGGGATGCCATGAGGGAGGTCAAGACCCATGCTAATTACCATTTTACGACAAAATGGTCTTTGTAGCTTAGCAATTATTGATTTACCTCTGAGAGAAGATCATTATAGAGTAGATAGAGTGGAAGACTGGATTTATCAGTTGTTCAAAGTGCAGTAGAGAGTTGAGTTTTATTCAGTTTCAGATCCCAGACGTGACATATGCTGTCTTTGACTGAGGTAGCATCATTGGCTTCACTCTCATTGAGATGGAAGATTGTCAAAGTTCATCTTCCCCTATCACTGTGGTACACCTGGTAGTCAAGCATCTGCATGATCATGTGACAAAGTTGAGTGCTTAGAGTTCTCTTCTAAGGTGCTCAACAATACTATGTAACCAGTGTTTGTGGTGGCTTGTTTTATATTAATCACAGGAGCTAAAGCTTCTCAGATTGGGGGTGTACTACATGAAGAAATTACTAAATTTGGAGAAAAAGGGACAAAGAAAATACAAATGCAGAAGATAACTAATCTTTAAACATTTTAGGTCTACACTGCCAGTCAAACATTATTGGACACCTTTTCTTTTTCTGAGATTTTCAAGTAATCATTGATCAATCAATGAACCAAAAGAACATTTTGAAGGTGTCCAAAAACTTCTGACTGGCAGTGTATGATTTTCATCTTCTTCTGTGTTCAAATGCTGAAGAGCAGGGTATCAATAGAGGTGTCACCTGGTTTATTGACGAAGAGACAAACCTCGTTGGCCCATTGTCAAAGCCTTTTGCCTATTTTGTGACCCATGGAGGACCAGGTCACTGAAGCATTTTCTCATGGTTGATATTATTGACAGTATGAACTAGCTAAGGGATACCTATATCAAACCATACACAGTTCACAGAATCATTAGAACATCAGAATATACCCCAAAATGTTTAAAAAATAATAATAATTTTAAAAAAAAGAGTCAGCACTGTCATTCATTTAAACCAATAATACAATGTTTTTTTTTATTTGCATGTACTGTGTATTGAATAAAGCTGCAAATGTTAAACCATTAAACTGTCTATTTTTTCTTTGTTCATGTTGACTCAAACTCTCAACACCAATGTGCAATTCTATAATGTTGTTGGCCTAGTGCTGGGGATATTAGGAACTGGGTGTTTGATTCATGAAAACCTTTTAGCTATGTCTCTTTTTAAGCTTAAGTTTGAAAACTATAAACTAAGATTGGATATAACTATATTTACCAAACCCACAAAAGCTTTTCACATTCAGTCAGAAAGCAGCACAAACCGGATACATCTATCCATGACCTATTAACGCGATGGGTACATCGAGGACTCACAGAGCAAATGGAAAAGTTTTCAGTCACTAAGTGAAATTTATAGCAGTGTCTGGAGTCTGTAAAAATTGAGGATTGTTCTATTTTAATTCTGCAACTCAATTTCAGACATCCTTACTGCGACAAAGTGGATCCCTGAGCCATCCATCCAGCAACACTTGGACGAATTTCAGCTGCCATGGTTCACAATGAATGAGTGAATATTGATGAACATGAAAGATCTACAGGGGCAATCTCTTTCCCCTCTTTGGCAGAGCAGGGAAGGAGAAACCGCCACTACGACCCCAAGGGAGGAGTGCACCTCTCTCAATATTCAGAATATTCGGGATGAAGTTCAGAGAAAGATATCAATCTCACTTTGAAGTGCTGGATCTTCATTTGTTTGTGAGAGATGTGAGGTGTTCACCAGATGACTGTGCCAATTCTTCAAAAGCCACTTACAGTAGATACACACCCTGCAGCATCTGCCTTTGTTGCCTGGGCTCATAGGTTCCTCTCAATCCAAGTAGAAAAGCCTTGATTGAACCTGTGCTCCCATTTTACGTGTCAGTTTGAAGAAAAAAACTGTGCTGTCAACAAACCGTGTTCTGGCCATTCACAATAACGATTCCAGTCAGGGTATGTCTCTGTTTCAAATGCAATTATGACACTGCTTAAATAATAAACTAAATAATTAAATAAAAACATTCATTATGTCCTTTATCAAATGTTGATAATCTCCCATTTTATCCCATATATGAATAACACTGATGTATAAAATATCTTTAAAAAGTGAATTTTTACGCTGCCTTAGTGTTTAGACATTGTCAAACATGATTTGCCTTGATTCTATTAGTATTACTTGAAAATGCACAAGAGCATGACAACTGAGATCAGATATAAGCCTATAATGGCATAAATACTTGTTACACATGTTTAATAGCTATTTCTGCATGTTGCATCTCTGTTCTGCAGTGAGTCCCGAGCATCCTGAGTCCGGAGCAGGACCAATAATGACTCTATGTGGCAAAATAACTACACATGTTCTGCATAACACATTTGTCCTGCACTCCAATGAGTTTTTCTCTTTTCTGCTTCTCCTCACTCTGCGGCAACCCACCAGCCTTCATAAACACATTCACACAACTGTCTATTTACTCACTTTTTCTGACACTTTCCTCTTCAGTGGGTTCTCTCAGAGTGACATTACATGCATGTGTGTGTGTGTAAGGATCCTCGCTGCGGTTTTAGCAGAGCAATGGGCCGTGCCGGCCTCTCTGTGAGTTTGTTTATAAGGGGAGTTCTCACAGCCACTCGGTTGAGCCTGGTTTACCAACGCTATTGATTGCAGGTGATGTGCTGGACAAAGTCCATCTGACCTCTAAGAGGACTTAAATACATCATTGTCCAGGAGAGGGACCTCAGGAGACCTGTTGACCACAGTCAGACACACTCTCTCTCTGTCTCTCTGTCTCCCTCTCTCACACACATACAAGCCACACATTATATTGTTACAAGCATTAAAACATACTTTTTACAGATAGACCTTTATACATAAGAACATACACTCACCGGACACTTAATTAGGAACATGTACACCTTCTCATTCCTGCAATTATCTAATTGGCCAATCGTGTGGCAGCAGCACAATGCATAAAATCATGCAGATACGGACCAGCAGCTTCAGGTAATGTCCACATCAA
>JAOUQW010000038.1:14082984-14094500 GCA_028565825.1 Olivaichthys viedmensis | reverse complement strand
GAGCACAAACACACCTCCATCTCAGATCCTGACGACGACACCAACAACAACAACAACAACAATAATAATAATAATAATAATAACAATAATAATAACAATAATAATAATAATAATAATAATAATAACATGCTGTACTTAGAATGTAGAGGTTGTGACCAAACCCTGAAGTAGCACAGAATATCAGCATATTACAAATGCAGACAAATTTAATTTTGTTAAATTATTGCTCAAATTGGCTGGTAACACATTTCATTCCAAAAAATTCTCACGGAAACACCGAAAGCATATTGTTATAGTATGCTCAATATGATATCAAAAGTTCTACTTACTACTAATAGGCTACAAAGGACCAATAATAATAAAGTCACGCGTGTGATGTGCCCTGTTTTGCAGATACTACGAAACTGGCAGTATTAAACCTGGAGTTATTGGCGGATCCAAACCAAAAGTTGCCACTCCAAAAGTTGTGGATAAAATCGCAGATTATAAGAGGCAGAACCCCACCATGTTCGCCTGGGAGATCAGAGATCGACTTCTCGCCGAAGCCGTATGTGACAACGACACGGTTCCAAGCGTGTCCTCTATCAACAGGTAAAAGAACATTTTATTATTATATTAAATTGGTACCATAGTATCAAAAGCCGCATAAAATAAGGTCCTATTTTCCTGCCAGTTTAAGGTAAGCGACAGCCGAACGAATTTTTATATCGAAGCGTGGCAGCAGGAAGAGCTGAGAAAAATACACGGAATTTTTAGGCTACAGATTAGCAGGTGTAAAAGTTTAGCAGGTTCTCGGCGCGGTAAAAAGTAATCTCTCGATGAGTGTTTTGTCAGTGGTAAGTTCCTCTTCATGGTGGTCTCAGAGATGCAATTCAAACCCAAACGTGTCCGCACCAGATCTGGGGTCCACGTCGGCAAACTCACATCTGTCCCGCTTAAACCCAAATCAATAATCCGTAAAAAGATCCAGTGGCGTCGGGAAACATACGCGCTCCTCGCTCAATACTGCATTACAGCTACCGGCTCGCCTCCTTATTTCAGCAGCCTTTAGGAAATCAAGCAGAGGCTACAGCACAAATCACACAGCTCAAGCTGCGGCAGCTAAAATACTGGAAACATTTTATTTATTAATAATTCATTTCCTCATTTATTTTTTTTTTTATTTTTTTTTTTATTTTTTTCCACCCCAGACTTGAATTTGTGAATAAACATGTGCCTTAAATACATTTACAAATGTAAACCGCACAGAAATGCGACAAATTGGATTCCACGCTCATTTGAATTATTACAGGTGTATTAGTCTATGTTGTTATTTATTATGATTATTAGTAGTCGTGATAGTACTAGTCGTAGTAGCAGACGTGATATTAGAAAAAAACAAAATCACAACAAGAACAAAATGACAGAATCGGAAATAGCAGTCAACGGCGTTTTACACATTAATATTAATCTCGACGTAAAACTAGCAATATTAACCACTCGCTACATATTCCCTTCATTTTCGCTCATTAAAACGCAAAGGGCTAGAGAAAAAGTGTCCCGAGTGAGCTGGGAAAAGGCAGAAGTGTGTGGAAAGGCCTTGCTGCGAGCGGTAGTGCTGAACTTTGGTTAGGAGGCACTGTTCCAGAGAGGCGGCCAGCAGCATTACACTTTAATGAGCTGCACAGAGAGCATGGGCCGAGCCGCACTAGATACTGACGAGAAAAATATATGAGGGCAAGAGGGGCTGAAAAAAATTCATTTCATGCACCGTGACCTCTTAAAAAGGGCGATTTGAACTGTTCTCTACACCCGGATGTGGTAAACTCAAAATCTGCATTAATGAATGACATCAAAGGGGAACCGGTTTTTTTTCTTTCTCTAAAGCGCCTTTCAAAAGGGTTTTAAGTAGCCTAAATAAAATCCATTTTATTACTATAATTATAAAACTGTAATATAATTGTATAACAAAATAAACAAATGAATGTTTCTATTTTCCTATTTTTGGTATTACTTTGCCACTCTAAAATGTGATAGGATGTGTAAAGGAATCGGTTGTCAAGCACTTTGTGTTGTATAGTATGATTGCAAATGTCCTGTGATTACCACTAAACAAGAGAACAATGTCACCCTCAAAAATTGGGAAGTCCAAAGTGATCACTTCTTTACTCAAATGAAATGTTCATGTCTAATGAATCCACATCGCAACAACAACCCATTCCCCTTAACTAGAGGAAATTAATTTCTATTTGCTAAAATATTACGGTCAGTCTACAAACTTCATGCCTTTCAAACAGGGGTTGCTGCAGTGTGTCTGCAAGCACTTCCCATCTCCAGAGTCAAGACATGACAGTTGACCCTCATGCTTTAAGTGGTTAGGTAGTTGACCTCTGCTCTGCTGACATTAGAAGATGTCCCAGCTTTAAGCACAATCTCTCTGCATTAATTATTAAATATTACACACAGACATGGTGGATGCAATGTCCTCTGTGCAACTTAGAGACACCAGCACGCGCATATGATTCTAAGTGTCTTTCAATTGTATTGATTGATATTTTCATATTTCTACAGGGAATTTTCAGCACCATGGCAAGTCATTAATTCACCTCCCCAGATTGCTTATTCAATAGTAGGAACATGGATTCCAAATAAAGTCCTTGAATTTATATGGCTTGTTTAAGTCACAGGGTCAAATCATTGTTATGGTTAGATGTTAAAAATTAAAATAAAATATTGACGTGTTTTTTTTTTCTCCCACAAAATGGTTCTAGACATTGGCACTTTTGCCAAAGGGCAGACCACTGGGAAAGGCAAGCTTGAAAAAAGATATCAAAAAATAGTCTAGACTGTGCCGAACCAAACATATTCCACTCAAGGTAATATTTTGTCTGTGGGAATAGTAGTACTTTCTCAGCACATAAATACTATATATAGCACTATGTATCTGATGAATTTGTTTTAGACTGCATTTCCTGTTAAATTAAATCTTGTATATAATATCTGTTTGCAAATCCCTGTATATATTGAGGGTTATAATGTGAAGAATGTGGAGACAAATAATATAAATGTGTTTGCAGCACAGGGTGACAGCTCCTTCTCTCAAAAGTGCATGGCCCAGATTAAAGGCATCAAATGTTGCAGTAGGCTTTTGTGAGGCAATAAGACACTATTGCTTTCCTGTCACATATAATTTATAGCCCATCATTTGCATCTGTTCTTCTGTACTATTCATTCCCAACTTAAAAAAATAAATAAATCTCCAAGTCCCAATCAATAAGGCCTCATCCACATTGCAATCCTTGATATTTGTGAACAAAAGAGAAGTCAGTAGTCCCAGTCTAGAAGCAATGTTCACTTCTTCAAAGGACTGGTTAAGAGATGGAGGGAGGACGACAGACAGAGGGACAGAGTAAGACAGAGAGAGAGTGAGTGGGAGACAGATAGAGACAGAGAGAGAGAGAGAGACATTATTAAAGTTGAGACCAGGTCAAGGCAGTGAAGCCCATCATTGAGGTGAATTGATGTGATTTCATGCTTTGTTTGCAAGATCATTCAGACCAAAGTGCAATGAAGTCTTTCCCCCATATCACACCTTTGAGCTAGTGGGACTTTATCATATTTCTAAAGCTGGGATCCTGTTTGATTGAATCTACTCTCTCTAGGGTAGCTCCTACTCATCCTTAAATATTGACTCCATGACTAGCCCTAATGCCTTCGGATTGGTTGTTTGTGACAGAATCAGGTATCCTTACGGGAAGGGCCCATGACAACACAAGAGTTTTACTCTGTTGATCCTAACAGTGTTTGTATGAAAATTAGTTTTGATGAGCAGTTTAATTGCTAGATTCAGGAGAATAATGACAGGATTCTGTTTACAGGATAATACGGACCAAAGTTCAGCAGCCCTTTCATCCATCTCCAGACGGCACAGGAACTACCCTAACCACATCAGGACACACTATAGGTAAGATAAATGCTTAGATTACAGACTAAAAGCACTACATTCATGTCTCACAACAGTTTAGTTAAAAAAACAATGTGGAAACCATCCTTTTTATAAAAATGGTCCTTATGTTGAAAATGGTCTCTTAGTGTTAACCTCCACCCTGTGCCTTGTCCAGTGCCCAGCACAGCCTCCCCACCTGTATCAAGTGCTTCGAATGACCCAGTGGGCTCCTACTCCATAAACGGCATCCTCGGAATCCCTCGCTCTAATGGCGAAAAGAGAAAACGTGATGATGGTAAGAGACTGGATTATATTCTATTGCTTGTATTAAAACTTACACTCCTTTTCTGGATAATTCTACACCTGTAATTTCAAATACAATATGTGCAGGGAGATGAAGGTGGCTATTTGATAGCACTTAAAGAAGCATTTTAAAAGGACTTGTTATGTAGTAAAGTAGATTGGACTGTGTCATTCGGTTCTTTGTTACTTGGCTGTTTGTGGAGTTGAAGATCTTTTGCTATGTGAATGATATAGTATGTCAGCACCACCTAGAACGTCATCATATAATAAGAGGCATTGTGCTTTGTAGGCACTATGACAGGATTGTACATAAGTAGTGTGCTGAGAAAATAATCCAGATAAATATATGTACACACACAATTTTCAGATCAACTGCATGAGTTTAAAGCAGACACCATAAAAGCAGTATTGTATATGCCTTTTGCTTATACTGATTGGATTTTTCAAGAATAACTAAGGCTTAATTTATTTTAGCCAACAATAAAGCAAACAATGTTTTTTTTTACTAATTAATGCTTTGCAAGATAACAGGAGTTTCTGTCTGTCTGTATTTGATGCTTAAAATGGACAACTATACTCAAACTACAGTCAACAAAACAAGTTACAAAAATAGGGAACCTGACCTGTACTAGCTAACATTTTCTCTACCTTCAAAATGAGAGGGCACACACTGCCTAAGGCCTAACGGCTCTACAAAAAGAAAAAAAAAACAGCTTTTGAAGGCTAGTGAATAAATACTAGTGTGGTTCTGGGCCAAACAAGCACACAGACACAGGAGTAGTTTAAGGGAGGGAGGGTGAAGTGGTTAGAAATGATCTCTTAAAACATTTATCAAAGCAGGCCTACTTGCTTCTTTTATGTTTCCATCTCTTTAGTTCTCTGGAGTGGCAACCACTTGGATGGGAGGAAAATAGGATATTGTAAGTTCTGTTAGCCCACCTTCTCTTTGCTTGCTCAATCATGGGCCACTCGACTCTGATCAAGTGGCCACGTGAGGGTGTGTGTATGTATGTGTGGAGTCCCGGGTGAAGACGGGAGGGGGGGGGACACAAGGCACACTGTTATGCCTATGATATCTTTATAGCGAGCAGTTTGGATTATATATAATCATATTTGCTACACATGATTTGCTGAAGTTATAGTGAGTTTTTTCCTCTACTGCTGCTAAACTGTGTCTAAAACTAGAGATGGCTTGAGAGTGACTACCACATCACATAAATATTCAAATGCAAGTGGTAATAGTTTAATTACAATTTAAATGTAGTAATTGCGTCAAATGAATGGGGGCATTTATAATTGCTTTGCACATCATTTGGCTGTTCATAGCTTTCTTTGCTTTGATAATACTATATGCTAACATGTTGTCACTACAGTGGCTATCCCAACTACCACTACAATTACCATTACAACATGAGGGGTAAATGGTACCAGTGAATATGGATTTTAGACTGAGGGTCTCTCTGTGTGTACATATCTCGTACTGAACACATATGTCACACTGTGACCATAATGAAGACCTCTTAGCTGTTTTAATATTCGTGCCAATTGTCCAAAAAGCTGTGAGTTATTTAAACTTAGCCCTTATTTCACACAGGGACATCGGGGAGGCCACTTGACAGTCTGCGCTTGGTTTCAATTTCATAGCAGCACAGCAGCCTTGGGCTACCTGAGCCATTTTTGGCTGGGTGCCACAAGTCTCGCCTTCATTAGATGATGACATAACTGAAAATATGCTAATCCAATTTGAGGGGTGGGTAGAATAGCACGTTTTATGAAGCCCAAATGTAATACGAACTAAAACCGGCTGATTTTGCAGAAAAGTTTATTTTAATAGTGGCGAAATTAATAGTCATTCCTTTTACAGAGCATCAGGCCACTGCATTTGTTTTTAGATATGGAGTTTGCACTGCCCTTAAAAAAGGCCCTCATTACAAGGAGATGATGTAGTATGACATGCGTTATGTACACCAGGTCTTCAAAAGGGGAGTTTCAGGGACATAGGTGTCATAAGAGTCATTAATCTGCCATGTTCATGCGTTATTGCAAATTAAAAGTAGCATGTTAGACTCGCTAGCTATGGACGTTAACCATGATGCAGTGGGGAAAAGGAGGGGGTACATCTCTAGATTAGTTCTTTGGTGGCAATAGCTCCTTGCACGTTGAACATCGTGACATTTAAGAGAATTTGCAATTCTGCAGAGAAAAGCTATTAATTCACAAATTAACATCCTGGTTTCTCTATCACGGATGCACAAGCTATTGAAAAGACAAAAGAAATAGCCTAAAGGGGAAGAGGCAGAGAGCTGCAGCCCTATCTTTGTAAAGATTGGTTTATATGTCTGCAAGCAGTGATACCAATTATGCCAGCACACCAAGAATGCGCCTCAACCTTATTGCTGCCTTTGCAGGCCCCTCAATCCGTTGCTAAATTTATTTGTGTATCTCATTATGGAAAATAGAATGCCTCTCTTGCCAAATGCATTAATGGCAAAAGGGGGGGGGGGGGGGGGGTTTAAGTGTGTTCTGGCTTTTTCACTCATTCATTAATACCTCTATAACAAATATGACAAATGAGTGCACTGAGTTAATTACCAGCATCTAGAGTTCAGGAATGTATTGATATTATATGTTAAACCCACCCGCAGCAGTGGTCAGTTGATTATGACCTTGTTATGGCTGATAAGAAGGTTGGTATGACCCAGCTTGCCCTTCTGTCTTTTCCCTCAATATAAATCCAGTCTGGCAAACACAAAGTAGTCAGGGAGTTTAAGTATATGATGCTGGATGTAATAAATTACCTCCAAAAAAAAGAAGAAGTGACAGAGAAATTAAAGTTGGATGATTTAAAAGGCAAGGCAGCTTATTTATTTGACATTAGAAGGATAAAGAGATTGCATCCTCACAGCCCATGCCATCATGGTCAAAGCACGCAAAAGCTTCAGCACTTCTCTTTGTAGCTCATTTGTTCATTTGACAAGTACTGCTTTGAGAGAGAACGGCCTCAGCACACCTCAAATCCTCATGCCAAAATAGTTTGGCCTGCTGCTACAATGCTTTAGCCTGCGCTTCTATTTCATGGCTTGTAAGATTCTATTGTGTCAATATGGATTTAAAAAAGGAATAGAAATGAAATACATCCAAACCAAGAAATGTATTGGCCTCTGTCTAAATCGAATAAGAACATCCCACCGATTTCATCCCGATGATGGCCTCTGTATGAAAGAGAAAGCCCAGATTTGAGCTAGGCTGCAGAGCGGAACCGTGAGAGAAGAAGGTGTCAGGGCTCCTTATCAAAGGACACAAAAGGTCTATGCCCTGCTCTGCTGATACATCTGCATTCAAGCAGACCCGCTCCGTCGTCTGCTGCCGGCCCGCTCACAAAATGACACCTCACAAATCTGCAGCATGGAAATATCTAAGGACAGGCTGGTTCACTTGAAGAGGAATCATGTCAGAGAAAAAGTCAATTATGGGCGCTGATGCTGAGAATTAATGGTGCGCTGCATTACTCAGGTTTTAAAAGGAGCAAGAGTGGGGGAAAGAGAGCAAGAGGGAGAGGGAGAGAGAGGCTGAGAGAGAGAGGAAGATGCGTTTATTAATTGTGTTCCAGAACGTTGCGTCACATGAAGCCGATGTGCTAAATGATGGCCTGGGTGTGAGTACAGTAGAAGATGTGTTATATGGGTGACAGGAGCTCTGACAATAAGGGGTGGGTGGTGGTGGTGGTGGGGGGGCTCTCATTCCTCAGCCCACTGCCAGCCTGCTCAGCACAGCTAAATTGAATTAATAAAGCTTTTAAACATGCCGCAACATAACAGGAAATTAACAGCCCCGGTTGTGCCGCTGCCACCACGACCAGCAGCAGCATCTCTCACTCTCTTTCTCGCTCACTCTCTTTTTCTTTCTCTTTCTCTTGTCTCTTATGATACAGTTATTTGCTGTGCGGCCTTTCCGCTCCATGGCCTTCATAAATAGGGAATTTTTTTCTCAAACTAAGTACAGCTGACATGGAAGGTGCGTTCGCCCCCTTGCTCAATTCCTCTCTCTTTCTCTCCCACTCTCTAGCATGGTGAGCTTTTAAGTCTGTTCCCTTAAAAATTGATTATTTTTTTCAACAGCTAAGAAGGTGCAGGATTTGTTTGAGTCAAACAGTTATAGTTTTTCAGGAAGCAGAATCATCTGAATTTATGACCTTAATTTTGTCATTTAATGTAGTGATCGCCTCCGAAACAAATCAGCCATGTCACCTCAGTTGGATATAGAAAATAAACACAAACAATAAACAAAACCTGACATACGATCATGCCAGTAAAGCCCAGGCCAAGAGCAAGTCTATTTTATTTACTTTCCAAAAAGTCTCTACCGCTCTTTCTCTCTCTGGCATGATGTTATCTAAAGAGAGCAGGAGATGAAAGCAGGAAGCACAATATCCCTCTGTTTACAGGATGTCACACCTGCCCAGGCTGCCCCTTACCGAACCGTCCATTTATTCTCAATGCATACAAAAGCTAAAAACGACAATCAACAAATATTTAGAGCTGGTGTTGTATGCTTGAGGTCCTGGCTCTAAAATTTGAACTCACTCAATGAAAAATAGTGATGAATTAAAAGCCAGAAATTATTTAAATGTAACACTGTCAGCCTTTAAGAAATATTTTAATATATCTATTGTAATTTTTAAGTGTGATAAAAAAATCTACAAATATTTACAGCTAGTGTTGTCTGCTTCAGGTCTCAACAGTTCAACTCAGTTAAAGAAAAATACTGACAAATTAAAGGTCAGTCTTTTTTTTCTTTTTTAAATCTGCAACAATGTTAGCCTTTTAAGATGTTTGTGTGATTTTTTTCTAGCGTAATGAAAATCTAGCTCTCTTCTGCTCTAGTTTTATCTGAATTAGGCCCTCTGGAGGGGGAAGCCCTGGAGAGTAATGTTTTATGGACTCCGGTTATCTGATCTGACAGAGCCGCAGTCCCACAGCACCAGAGTGCTAATGTAAGACGATGTCAAAACAAATACACAAAGTGTCCCAATGTGATCAATGTGGAACAACCACTGGGTAATCAGCAAACAGCCGACACAATCGACTCTTAACTATGTGACCGTCTCATGTGCAGTTCCTTAGAGGTCAAAATTTGTACGCGCTATTACATACTTCATTCTTTAAATGTTACGCTGGAGTGAGAACACTAAATCAAGAACATGTAAGAACAGGAATAGCTGATGTAACCATGGTGTAGCCCAGATCTCCTCAAAATATTGTAATGTAGTGTAGTGCAGCTCAGCCCCCCACAGCTCAAACAGCAGCAGCATCCCCTGTGTCCACCGACAGCGCTGCGCATTTTGGGCTTTTGAGTATGGGAAGCATGCTGTACCACAGTGAATGACACACGCTTGCTTATTGATCGCAGTTTGGCACTTAGGCCAGCTGATAGAAAGTAATTAATGACTCTATTTTCTTCTGTACCAAAGAGAACAATTGAGTTTTATACAGCAACAACACACAGTCGTATGAAAAGGCCCCTTAGGGAGAGGTCCATAAGAAATGCCTGACCTCAAATATGGAATGCTTCAACAAATAATGCCAGGAAAAAAAGCAATATGAAAACTATACATGCCACAAGAGGGATTAATAGGAGGGAAAAATATATTGCCTCATTCTAGATGCTACTTCACACAAGGAATACGACACACACACACACATGCACACACACACGCACACACACACACACACACAGAGAGAGAAAGAAAGAGCTCTCGATCACGGTTCTCTACGGATCCATTTCTCTCTGAAAGTCAGGTTCATCCTATGGCTTCAGCCATTGAAAAAAGGTCAAGCTGCCGGGGAGAATGGCAATAACACTTCTAAAATGGTACTATCAGTGGAACATGATTGATCAATTGAATTCCATAGCACAGAAAAATGTGGGATTAAGTAGAGTATTATACGCACAATGAGTTGAGGCATGATGTTCATTTCAAGTTCATTTCGCCTCCCTCTTGCCACCAGATCAGGCAATCAATAGGGGCCTTGCATATCATATATCACCACACTCGCGCTGAGGAGAGAACATAATCTGCTGCAAATTTAGAATGACAGATTTGTAAGGGAGCTAAAGTCAGAGAGCTGGGAGGTTGGGTGGCTGCTGACATGGCTGCCAGGTTGCAGGAACGTTAGCTGGAGATTTTCAAAAGCCAAATGAAGCAGTGGGAAAGCCGGGGTAAGGTGCTTTAGTAAGGTGATAAGGTCAGAAGCCAAGGGGAAACTGCTCATTTGTTTATAGACAGTGTATCTGAGGGAAATGCATACACAGTGTAATTGTATTCAAGCTGTAGCTGGCCTCCCATTTTTCCAAGGAAAAGCAATCTGAAAGTGAAAGCAGCATTACATTCTAAAGGAAATTGTGCCTTTAAATAATAGCTCTCCATTTCCACCAGTCACTGAATAAGAGCAGCCCCCCTTCACCCGCTTATTGCTACAGCTCATACTAAAACACATGGTCTTTCCAACAAGTCTATGTTTGCACTAAAGGTAATCCATCAATTACCAGAGACCTACCACATGATGATGGTGCTGATGCTGGACCAGGAATGGGAGGTGAAGGTGGAGGAGGAGAACAACTCTCTCTTTCTCTCCTCCCCTTTTTCCCTTCTCTTTCCTTCGCTCTCTGACTCTCATTTCCCTCTTCCCTTCCCCCCTCATGCTGCCTTTCCACAGCTATTAGGATCTGTTTGAGGCTAGTGCTGACTGAATTTGAACTGATATACTCCAATCATTCATCCCCGCTCTCACTGCTGGTGCTGAGAGATGCACTAGCCCAAGCTGTGAGGGAGGGGGAAGGGGTTGGGTGCCTGCTCCGCAGAGAAATAGGGCCATAATGACTCTTACTAGCATGTGGCCTTGTCTCTCTCTTCTCTCATAGATGGCTCAGATGGCTCTGGCCCAAACAGTGATTCTCAGGGTAGTGTGGAGAGTTTACGAAAGCACCTGAGGGCAGATGCCTTCACCCAGCAGCAGCTGGAGGCTCTGGACCGGGTGTTTGAGCGACCATCGTACCCTGACGTCTTCCCAACATCAGAGCACATCAAGCCAGAGCAGGTCAGTAACAGCAAGGCTAGCTGGTAATTACCTATAACCAAGGACAACAAATTAATTCATTAGATCAAACAAAAAATAATAATCAATGAAAAGGCCTCTCTTTTGTATTAGTTCATGGTAACACTTTACTGTAGGGCAGTGTTCAGAAGGCTACATGACACCTACATAAGCCCTTCATGACAACTGACATA
>JAOUQW010000038.1:14024588-14058025 GCA_028565825.1 Olivaichthys viedmensis | reverse complement strand
CTCTCAAAATACCTTTAGGTGTCTGGTTTATATATTATATCTCCTACATTGTATAAGAGTTTAGTGAAAAGAATAATGACTGTTCATAAAATATGACGGGTGACCCCAAACTTTTGACCGCTAGTGTATTTAATTTAATACTAAAGTAATTGCAGTGTAAAAGTGAAGAAGGCCCCTAAAAGTTTGCAACAGAACTTCTCGTTTTCTATACCTGATTGTTTTCTCCATCCAGATGACTCTTGGAAATCAATAAATGTAAGGTTTTAATATTTGTTTTGTCTTGTATACTGTCTTTAACCTTCTTTGCATTTTTGCTTGCTAAAGTGTCTCAAACACTAAGCGACCCTGAAAGCCGGTCCTGATTAACAAGAAAATTCACAGCATTCTCCACATAATCAGACTGGACAGAGGTTAGAACAGCTCAATATAAGAGATAACCACTCTTTGATCCAAACAGCCATGCAGAACCTGGCAGCAGCAGAGTCAGAAAATGTTCTGTCAGGGATTTTGGATTTAAATTTGACCTTATTAGCCTCACAGGGATGAGAGGGAGAGGGAATGGACAGTAGTGTAATGCACTACATCTTGCCCTCACTAAATGGGAACGCAACAAACTTTTATAAGCATTGATAACTACATAAGGGGATGTATACGAAATTATAAGTAGACCACATATATCTGTCTTTGCAGAGGAAAGCAAGTCCACTGCAGTTAATTTAAAATTTGTTTTTAAATTGGAACAAACATTTATAAGAGTGTTATAGCTCATTAATATTTCACGGACTGAGAGAAATACTTTTACATTATTCTTTTCTGATAAAAGTATGTATAATATTTTGGTAAGAGAACAATCAGTAGTCATTGATCTCGTAGGATCATCTGTGAGTGCATTTTAATAGAGGAATTATGTCATTAAACTTGCTTTATAAAATCTTTCAGAGAGTCTCTTATAACTAAGGACTTATTTCCCTCTAGACCAAAATGTAAAATGTAGTCATAGACAAGGAATGTTAATCCTTTTAGTCTAATGAAGAAGCATGTCTCTAATTAATATATGCCTTTTAATCAGACATGCTGACATTCAGGAAGACACTGCCAGGCTTCCCTCTGCTCAAAGAGTCTGTGTTAATTGTTCAGATATCGGCAGTGCCATCCAAATCCCTTGGACCCTTCAATTATCCAGAGGGAGTCACTGCTAGGATTTCCTTCATCTTGACCCGCTACTGAAACAGGCTTTTTGTATCCTTGCCATTCTCCAGCAGAGCTTCCTTCACTAGCACACCTCAGGGGCAGTCGTCAGCCATTGCTGTTGATTTTCATTAATTTAAAGACACTAAATTTGCCAGTTTGGTGCTCACCCTTCTTTCCAGAGCAGCCAGAGAGCAATGAACTCCCTTTTGGCTCCTGGCAGCTAAATTAAATGGAGTCAGTCTGATTGCTGGAAATCACAGGGCTGGGTGATAAAGCAATTAAGGCCCTCTAATTCTTTAGCCAGGAAAGGGTCAGCCCAGGCCTAGGAGATAATTAACTATATATAATGAAATCCTTTTGTTGCCTCTTATTTTATTTGATTTTTGTTTCCTGGTGCTGCTCACTGCATAGGAGGGCAGGTCTGTGCAGCAAGGGTCTCCCCTCAGCTAGGTTGTCCAGCAGATGAAAACAGATCTTTAGTTAATAGGCTCTCTATGGACAGATGAAGTCTATTAGTAGGTTAATTTGAAAATGAATGGAGGGACTAAAAGAGAGAGGCCATGGATAGAGGCGGCACATGGAGGCTCAGATACACAATGTCCACTCCAATACTGTACTTAGTCTTAGAGAGTGTTTACTGCATGAAAAACAAATTAAATGTATTTCTAAAGAATAAGGTATTCAGCTTAACTCATCCTCTAATTAATTTCTGATCTAATGGAACATAACATCCTATATTTTAAAAATATTTAAAGACCACATATACTATTCTTTTCATTGTTCTCTAACAACAAACATGTTCCATTTAAATCAAACATTTTTGTGTCCAATTCAAGATTAACAGAGATTTTCTCGTAAGTTCCTATATGGTGCACACTAATGGGAATTTCTGCTCAGTAACTCCAGTCCTAAACTTCTCCATGAAGCCATTTTAAAAAACAGCAAAGCATTGTTCAAATGCATGGCACCACCCTGCCTCCGATTTCCATTTTTTTCCCCACTACCCAGGAAAATATGATCCGAGCTCATTGGTGTGTGTATAATGAGAGGGTTACGGTGAGCTGAGAGAGGTCATGTAATTCTCTGTACCGGGGGACAGGATTTTTGGGGGAGTTGGCTGAGCACTCCTGCTCTGTGATGCATACACTCAAATGTGCCGGTGACGACCCTTCCAAATCCAAGGTCCGATTTAGGCATTGGCAGCATTAAACGCAGTAGGACTGTATCAATTTCTTCAACTATACATATATTTTCCCCTGCCAAAAACTAGAAACGATACTAAATGAATAATGTATAAAGTGAAGAAAAACATACAATATGGAGTTTCATCATGGATAGTGTGAACAGGACTGCAATGTGAACTCGTTTTAAAGGAGAGAATCCTGTATTACCTTTCTGCTACACAAAGTGTCATAATTTAGAGTTATTACAGCATGTTTATAGCTTTTTATTTTTTGGAAAATAAGTAAAATCATGTTTCCTCTGGTTTAAAATGGATTTTCACTCTATTCTAATTGTAATATTTCACTTTATGACCTAGTTTATGGGGAAATGACATCCCAAACTTCATTAAGTAAGGCCAGTTCATCAGTGAAGCCTCTCAGGCGTGGGAGTAGCCCGGCTGCAGCAGAGGTCACTGGCATTAACATATTATTTGGAAATATGGCCAGTCATTGTGGGAGAGTTTCCCAAAGGAGATCTGCTTGTACCTCCCTATGGGCCTGAGGAGCCATATCAGTCCAGGGTTAACTATCCCCACTTAATTATAATAAAGACACAGGGTACAATGCTAGTCACTCTTTGCCGCCTGTTTAAATACCCTGTATGGTCAACACTCCTTTCCCTTTTGACCGCCTGACCTCTTAGGAAAGCTTCATCCATCATCTAACTCCTCACCCTAGATCATCGCAAATCATTACGCCCCAACACTGGGGTGGCCACATGCGACCATGGCCAGGATTAGGGGTAATCTGTTGAGGTGATCAATCATGCCTGGTGGTACTCTTACATCAAGCTATGATTGGCCCATTGGACTCGCAGGGACTGGGAGGAGTGAACCGTTCCACAGAGACTGCTCAACATACGTCAACACCACTTTATCTCAGCTAAAGCTACTGAACTCACATTAAAACTTTTTTTTTCTTATTACTATTACTAGAAAGCACCATGACTTATAATTATACAATGGGTTAAAAATCTGCATATAGCTAAAATGGTATATTCAAAATAATCTAAATTTCTCGCTTTTTGTGTGATCTTTGTCACAAAAATCAACAAATTGTGGCACAGGAATTATAAAAATGACTATAATAATTATAAGACTTTTCAAACCATTAAAATGTTTGCCTACCAGTGTGACACAAAAACAAAAATTCAAGCCAATTATGAGTGAAAAAGGAGCCACCCCCTCCCTCCTGTCTTCCCCAAGCTGAAGATGAGCTAGTGACCCCACTTGGTTGCAAAACTAGTGCAGCGCTCTAACCCGAGGGCATGTGTTGTCATGCAAGTGAGATAAGTTTATTTTGCGAGCGGCCGGCATTTGTTCCGTCAGCCGGTGTAGGCTCTGGACCCTAAGCACGAGCGGTGGGGAGCCCAGCTCAGCACCTGCAGTGCTAGTGAGGTGGCTACGGAGATGCTTTGGCCGCAGCCCAAATATCTGCCTCTACCTTCTGTGCTGAGCCCAGCCTAGGGAAAGCAGGAGGAAGCAATATTGTGGAACAAATGTCCTCTAATGTGAGCCTGCTGGTTGGAGGCTCCGGTGGGGCCTGCAGTCGCTTTGCCCCCATTTACCCTTCACGCAGGCCAACCGGTGCTACTGTGGAGGTAGAGTTAAAGGCATGCTAATGCTATGGGGAGTTCCAGATGCTCCCTGGCCCTGATACTGCAGTCCAGCAACAAACAGGTGCTGACAGGCTGGGCCAGGACTCTGCTTCACCCCAGACAAGATGGCCAGATACAAATATACTTTAGGAGGCGCAAACTAATGTGAAAGCATAAACATGAGAAAGGTTTTTGAAACCTGATTTTATAATATATAAAATATAATATATAATTTTTATAATATAAAAATATAATATATATTTTACTAAATATAAGTACAACTTACAAGTTAGAAACACCTCTTTTCTATTCAAAGTGACCGAAGACTGTGGATGAAAATGTGGATGAGGACAGAAAAAGGACAGAGCTCCTTATCAGCACAGCAGTAAAACTGATCTTTGAAGTTAGTTTTTATGTCTCTCAGTAGAACAACAGCAATTACAGAGACAACACAAGACAGCTAATGTTTGCCCTGTGAGAGACAAGCTTCTGATGGTGGAAATGTTGTTTGCCTGCTGTTTGCTCTGCGATTTGAGATTTAAAGATAACAGAATGTCTTCGTCAGGGATTTTGGCAAATTTATTTCATCATGAAGGCAATAACAAAGAAGAAAAGATTTCATATCTGTATTTCTCCCTTTAGGTTCGTAGAAATAATTCCTTGCAAAACCTATCAAAGTGATTGTCAGAATGTCTTAAAAAATTTATTTTGGGATAAATACATAGTATCCTAAGAAAGAGTCATGCAGCAAAGTATTTATCCCACTATCTTCAATTTGACTAAAAATGTAGAACTCACTAACTGAAGACGTGTTCTTGGATTTATCTTTTCCTGTGAAGCTGATTTAAAATTTTAATTTAAGTTCATACTGTAAACACTAAATCATTTTCTATTTTAGAGGGAGTGGGAGGGATGATGTTCAATGATCTATGCAACACTTCACTTAGTCAGACTATACTGTAAAAAAGGGCCAAGTAAATAAATACTATAAAAACAAAAAACAGTATAGGACCATATTAAGACATATGTTCAGTGCTATTTTGGTGTTCTTGTATTTGATTTATGCTGAGATTACATGAAGATAGGTATGTCTACATTTGATAAACCTTGTGTGCAGAACATCAATAAACATAATCCCCATACTTTAATATAAGGCCAGTGTTGTGGGCTGTGTTATTGGCAGAATTTTTGAAATAATTTTCCTGATCAGTGGCCTCGCTATCAATTGGAACCCTTCCATCTGCATTACTGTGCTCTGTAAGAGAGAGCAATACAAACTGAACGGAGCTTATCTCATATGACTGGAATTTACTTTTAGTCTTGCAAAAACGACTTTCCATTTTTATGTGACTTGTTTAATATGTGTGCAATTAAAAGTTGCAAATGCATGAAAGCAAACCAAGTATGGTTGAAGCCAAAAGCCAAAAAAGAGAGTGAGTCATAGGGGAGCGAGAAAGGCAGCAGTCTGTCTATAAGAGTTTACTGATCTGCAGATTGTTGTTTCGTGTCTGGATGGGCGGCTTGTGTCTCAAATGAGCAGTCTGGGGCAAGGCGGCACAACAGAGGGAGTGATAACCATAGCAACAGCCCAGTCCCCAGCTGTCACGCCGTAGTGGAGATGGGTGCTGTGAGCACAGAGACCACTTAACCTCGGCCGAACGTCAACTTAGGGGAGTCAAGATGCTGTTCAAATCTCCACAGAACTCAGTTAATATGGAGACAATGGGGCTCCTGAGGAGACAAAGAATGCCTTTGAAACCGGCAATGAATAAATGAGCTACACTAGGCTTCTTCATGTACATTTACTGCCTTATCAGAATCTTGGACGTCACCTTTCAAAATGAGGGAAGGGGAAACCCAATGCTGTGGTCAGTTAAGCTCTCAATAAGGTTCACATCACATATTCATTATGATTCATGAAAATCACCAACATCCTTTACATTTGTCCCAGCCAAGAATAACCTTCATTTAGATGTGCTCTAACCTATTCAACAGAGAGCAATGGCGATATAGCTCTTTCAGCTTCCAAGCACACCAAGAAATGTGTGCTTGCCTGCTGCAGTATTCAATTACTGACCTGCATTCAGTATGGGTAACTACGTAACTAAGGTCAAGCCCACCCATAATTGACAGCATGCATAATGTCAGCAATAATAATTTCAATTCAAAGCACTATCCACACCAGGCACAGTCCAACATCAGCTTCATGCTATAAAGAATGGGTTGTCAGGACAATAAGCAAGAAGATATATAAGGATTTAATTAGCATATGCATATAAAGCTTATAAAATGAAAACTGGCAAAGCACTGATTTTGAAAACAGTCCTAAAATTGACAAGATCAACCCAATTTGACTTGATACAGTCACAAATGTATTGGGCCTTTTGCCTACAGTTTTTGCCGAGGCGTCATTTTCTAGGCTGTATTTATGTTAGAACAGCATAATACATAAGCCTATAACTAGATAAAATAGCCTGTCTATGCCCATGCATTATGAATTCTTGTCATACTTTTTGCAGTCCTAGAGAAAGGCAACCTTTTTGAATCATTTCCAAAATGTGCATAAGCCATTTGTTTTCCGAATGCATGTTTGCATGATTAATGCAGCGTAAACAATGCCACCAAACCAAATTCATAACATATGACTTTTTAGGGATCGCAAGGTTATGGGCGCCAATTTGAATGTGACACTATGATGCATAAGCATTTTGTGGTATGTCATAAATAGCAATTGGTATGCATCCCAATTTGGAACTAAGCAAAGCCAGCCCCCTCCTGAGAAGGTCATCTCCATATTAACATGAGCGAGCAATGCTCAGATGAGTAACGATCCATTCCAAATGACGGTGTTTGTTTCTAATGACCACTTCAACCAGGCTTGCCTCATGGAAACTTGCTGTATCGCCACACATCAGTGAAGACAGTATTGTTATCAGTTCAGCCATCTGCTAAATCTGTCACATGTACAATGTACAAGTTAAAAAAAGCTATGTGTAGAATATGTGAAAAGCTGTAAGGCAGCAGTGGTTCCGATTGCACTTACATACTCGGGCATAAGATCTAACCCTTACTACTTATTTTAATATTATTTGTGTGTTATTTTGATTCAATGTATGAAACTATGTGACTATTTGACTATTTACCGTTTCTAATGCATTTTGGTATGATTAGTTGTGCATTTTCTTTAAATGGGTAATATATCACCATGCATTAGCTTTAGAGAAGGCATTTGGTAAATTACTCTCCATGAAAATTGTACAAAATATTCCACTAGCGAAATAAACATTAAGCTAATGCTATTAAACTAAGCTAATAGCACCAATTTCCGCAGAGGTAAAATATTTGTGTGTATGCGTGTGTGTGCACTAAACCTTCTGTTGACATCTAAAAAAAAAGGTATCAGTGTGTCATGGGTAGTGAATACAAAGTATAATGTACAGTAGACTGAGGGTCTAGTCAATATGAGATCTGTCAACAAGAGCTTTCTCTGTTCTTTTGTTTGTGTGAGTGCTTGAGTGTGTGTGTGTCATCCTCGCAGTGACAAACATTGGCAGTGACAGAGGTCAGACGGGATGGCCTGTTGTTTTGAAAAGGAAAGCTTGGCATTGTCCCCTGTAGCCTCCTCAGGCTAGGAGGCATGCTCTAATCAGGCACCCTCCTCTCCTGACGGCTGTGGAGGAGCAAGCGGCAGCCTCCAGTCATCCTCTGGGACCCTTCAATGGGCTTTAGAGGCCAAATGAGGTGCAAGTCTATTAAATGGGAGTTTTTGTGCAGATTCCTGGCCCAATGGGGGTTCTCTGCGGTATCATTCAGGTGCAGTTAATTTCGGTTTGATCAAAAATACACAGACACACGCACTATAGAGGGAACAGAGAGGTTGATAACTAAAGTTCCCAAATGACCTGCCCAAGAAGACCAGAGGTTTGAAAACATTTCCCCCTATAGTTAAGATCTGGGCATCATTAAATGCGAATTCCATTTCATTTCTACTCTGGGCCATGTAAAACACTGACAGAACACTGGTCAACAGCACAGATGTTTTATATAAATTATGGGCTTTTGTATTCTTAATAAAAAAAAGCTACATTTTCTTACATGTCCATGGAGTATGTTGTTATGCAACTGATACACTAGATTCATTAAAAAACAAATATGTAAATGTACAAAAGAATACAAGACGTTTAAGATAAATTAAAGATGTTTTATACTGCTTAGTGTATTTGTATGTTTGTGTATAATGTTTGAGCAAAGCATCTACAAATTTACTCTACACGCACAATTAAAAAAATTAAGAATAGTCCATTCATACCAGTTAAGGCTTTTAAAGCTCTTAAAAATCTTGCTATTTTAATTTTATTTCTAATGTGGTTTGTTAAAAGCCATAAAACTATTTTATGCAAATAAGAAACAAAAGAAATAATGCAGCTGCAGGAGTGAACAATAGGAGTGTGTTTGTGTGCTTTTGAGTGTATACGTTTGTGAGAGCGAGAGAGAGAGCTTCTCCGGAGTTTATGCTATATGTGTGTGTGGATTTGAAGTTATATGCTTGCACATGCAGCTTGGGACCATATGCCTTGTGAACTGATGAAGGAAAGATCGATTAAGTAGACCCTGTTTATTCATATGGAGGACTGGGATGAAAAATGAACTCCAGCAAGTAGCACATTTTGGAGGACATAGTCATCACACAATTCATTATATAGGAGTGCCTGTGGGTCCTCATGCTTTATCTAAATCTGGGGCTAGCCCATTTTCTCCTATACCAGAGACCTACATCAGGAGAGGTCTCCAAGACCTGCCCTTTGGATGTGATCTCCTTGAAAGAATAAAGTATATACGGTTATTCTTGGTCAAGTCAAATGAATGTAAGAACATTAAGTTAGATAATCTGAAATAACACAAAGTTCTGAGGGTGGTAGAATGTGCAGGTATATAATAGACAGGTAGCAAATTTGTCAAATTTGCTATTACTAAAATAAATATTTCTCTATTTATAAAGCTATGCCCAGGACAATGGCTTCTGGAAATAGCCCTCCATTGCTTCAAGAATTTTAACTTTTATTTTTACTAAAAAATGTGGTGTACAATGTAATAGAGTTTAATTTGAACTTTCTCCAGATTCTAAAACTGTGTGAGGAATTTTGCCCTTAAAGTCCTGATTAATAGCAATGATTGCACAGCTCAGGTGGTATTGTTTTTGTAGGAAATTATTATAATTCTACATAAGGTATGGACATGCCTTGATCCAGAATGAACCTAAAAAACAGGGGGAAGGGATTGGAGGGGTAACATGACAAGAGGCAGCAATCTAATTCATCCAGAGCCAGACTGTCAGGGCTAATTACACGTGATTGTGAAAGTGCGCCTCAGAGCCGAAAAATTTAATTTGCTATTGATTCGCTACTTAAACGCCTCCCGTCCATTCTTATCATTATTACATGGAAGCCACACTGCCAATATGTAGAGAGACCAGACACATCAAAGAACAAGTCCAGGCACAAGGTGCTTTCTTTAGCAAAAATCGGTCTAAACATCGTATTAATCCTTATTATCAACCTGGACTCTGAATCTGACACCTCAGCTTGTCAGTGGTACATGTACAATGTGAGGCAAGGGAACAAGCTGATTAACATTCATCTAAATTTAATTTAACTGTGCTTTCAGAGAGCGTGAACCTGCTTCTGTAGAGGACCTCGGTATATCCCACAAATTATGGTCCTTTACTCCAACAGCATCAGTAAGAACAAAAGAAAGAGGCAATATTCCCATTTAAATAAACGATTGAGTACACTGAATGCTTCTCCCAAATTGCACACGACAAGACAAAATTCTATTCAAACAAAGGAGACTCTTGATATTCAAAAACAGTGTAAAAGCACCAAAGAAAATAATATGCTAAATAAGATGATGACTAGGAATCTCACAAACATGTTCTCTCATGCTACATACTTCAATAAATAGAAATAAGTTTTCAGGTTTCTGATTTAAACTACATATTGACAAATCACAGTGCACATGGGTCTGCTGGTGGGCTCAAACTTATTCTTTACTAGAAATTAGCAAAAGGCTTTTGTACCGTTCCTTTTTGCCCCTTTAGCAATCACAAGCATGGTTAAGTTTACATGCACTGGTTAGTTTAGCTGATGTCATCTGAGCTATGTCACTTTGTATCAGCAGAGAGAACACTTTGTCCATAAGACTAACCCTGGGACTAAAACCCCACCCCTATATTTTCATGTTATGCTCATCAATTACAGCTGTAGGTAACTAATACTAATTAGGTATTTTTCTTAGACCCTTACGGCCTGTAGTGAGTTAGGCAAGTTAGGGAACGCCTAATAAAATAAGACAAAGCCTACCACCTAAATAATAAAATGCATATCGATTAAAACATACACAAATATGTAATTCAGCACAATATGTTAAGTTCCCAGACACATCACTGTTTTACTCTCCCTTAAGCAAGTATTTTGGTGATAAGGCTGACCAGCTTTGTGATTTGATAAGTACCCCTGCCCTTCATCTCTACTGACATTTGCGGAATATAAAAATCTAAACCACAAAATGGATGCTAACACTGACAAACTGGGTTTATGATTTGTTGAGCAAGCAATAACAGCCTGCTGACGTATATTTTGAGGTGTTGAATGGTGTTTATTGAGCGGCCAGGAGGCACTAGAGGGGGGAGCAAGTGCGTAAGAACAGAGGAAGTGTTTTAAGAAAGTGGGTAATGCTTGAGTGGCCGTGAATTAAAATCAGTGGCATACATTGATTGCTGTAAGAAGGCTGGCAGACTGACGGGATGTTCTACCTGTTACTGATTCCTAAAGATTTCCCATCATCCAGAATCACATACAGCTCCTGCTCACTCCTCAAAGCCCAGTCACACACCGTTCTTTTATGGCTGCTCATGGGGACAGACTTCTTTTCCCAGTACTACACAGTCCTGCAAGTATTCAAATGTCATTGTTAATGCCTAATCATTCATTATTCCAACCCTGAATAACAGCCCAAAATGTAAGAATAAAGGTCTTCCAAGGAATTAATAATTTTCCATGGGTCAGCGGAGTTTAATTATATTATAAAATGTTATTCCTGTACATGAGGCACAACTGGATAAAGAGTTATAAATGTGCTATATAGTATTTATCATGTGATAAGTACAATTTTTATAGCATAGTGGCATTTTCTACTAATAACATTAAGAAACATATTTAGAAAGCCTAGTTTTGTTTTGTTTTTAGAAAGAATGACATTAAAAGAAGGACAACATTAAGTGATTAAAAACGGACATATTATAAAATATGTGTGTGTTAACACAGAATAGCTGTCAGGTCCACAATGTGTATAAGTGTTTATTCCTTTGTATTATCCATTGATATTTTTTGTATTTTTCCTTGATGCAAGGCATTCACCAGTGACCCTAAGGTTAAAGAAAATAAGAACAGTGCTGCAACACTGCCACTCTGGTTAGGACAAAATCTAACATGGTTTACACACCAAATAGCACAAAATAAAAATAGCGGTCAATAAGCCAGCAAAAATACAAATATTGACCAAACATTAATGAGAATGAATCATTTTTAAAAATTTATTATATAGCACACTCATTAACTGATAACTGTGAAGTACCAACATAAAACTGATGGTACAATGTTCTTATGTGCAAGTTTAATGTCAACAAATCCCAAACAATCTGTGGTTGAGTGCAAGATTTACCAAGAAGGCTTCAAACAATTGAGGTCAATTTAACAGTTTGACCCCACAACTGGAATTGAGTATGTATGTATGTATAAATAAATAAATACAAATAAATAAATTAATAAATGCAAAAATAAATGCAAAAATTAAAGACTGCATAAATAAATTAATAAATGAAGAAAAAATGTTTACTTCTTACTTCACAATATATTAAAGTATCCCTGAACCTGTCATTTTAAACCATTAAAAATAAATAACCATGTAAAATGATAAATGGTCAATTTGTTAATGCTAGGAATGACATAGGAACATCTCTACGCCTTTACCCTCATTAAAAATTTGGAAATGCTCCCATGTCGTCCTGTCATCCCAAATAGCCCTGCACTGTCATCCCAAATATCACTAACATTAGCTAACTTAGCTAGCCGGCTGGCTAACTGCTAGTAAGCTCACATTTGTCACAGGTAAAGTCTCGATTACATAATTATATTCTGAAGGATTTATTTACCAATAGACAAACCTGTCAAAATATATCATAACAATTAAAACAATTTTGTGGATGAAAGTTTCAGGGACCATGTCATCCTCTAATCTTGGACGTAATAGTTTCAAAGCTGTGGAGCTTATTTAGTCACATCACTAACTGAGCTCATACATAACGCTTTCTGAATCATTCTTTTACGGTAGTATTGAGAAAGTCAACCAATTAAAAGATTTAAAGTTCAGGGGTACTTTAAAGATTTTCAGATTCAAAAGAATTTTTTTTACACAATGTACACAACACAATGTAGACTACTTATTTTCTTGCACTAAAGATAAAGGACTATACGATTAAACTTTTCAACATGTGTGTGCGTGTGTTTGCCCCAGGAGAGCGAAGCTGCCAGTGTAAAACCACTACAGTATTTGTTGTCGGGGCTGAGGTCACTAGACCAGTATTGACCTTTGCAGGCCTATTTCAGTGATGGGCATTTGTCACTCTGTGGAGGCCAATGTGCAGTAATAGATTATTGACCATCGCTCAAGTCTCATCTCACCATGTGGCCCGAGCCCTGCTGCTTTCTTTATTACTATAGAGGAAGCCTCGAGCCATGGAGAAAGAACCACCTCATCCACATTTCACACTTCAAATGCTGAATTACACACATAATGTAGAGTGTAAGGTAAAGCGAAGAACACTGCTGAAACATGGCTGTTCGTTTCAGCATGAGTAATGCTTTCTCTGGTACCCAAAGACACAGGTAACTGTGTTTTATCTAAGACACTGAGTGAAAAACAATGTGGCACAAGTTCCATTTTAGCTTCAGTTTAAAGAGTAAATCAGTTGCCAAATAGTGCATGTAAACAGTGTGAGCTGGCCCAAAATAAACTCACTATTTCACTATTTCAAAGTAAAGAAGGAAGACCAAAAAAGTGCAATGATTTGCTCCATATTGTGTTTTTTTGGCACAGTCTGGAATTTTTAATTGTATGATAATTCATCTCAGAGCTCTAATTTACCCCCCACTGCTTGCTTTATATGTTGGACCATTTTGTGAACCATTCTCCAGAATGCTAAATGAGCCACCAGTTTAAAAAAGCCTGTCTCCGAGCTAAAGCACATATTTATGAGCATATTTGTTAGCTTTTTGTCAACACTAAACCGTTGGGCAAATGAGTGTCCGTCTGTGATAGTTTCTGTTTAGAGAGTGAAGTTCTATGAACTTTAATGTCGTTTGGTCTCACAATTTAACACAATATCTATAAAAACTAGATTCTCAAAAATCAAGTACTTGATGTTTGGAAATGAGACGGAATTCAAATGAGTCTGTCTGACTCTCATACCTAAAGTATCTCAAAATGAATAAATACCTCTTTACAAATACTGCTGTTGTCTATTCCTTATGCAAATAAATATCAAAAATGAGTGGCAGCTAGTGGGTTTGTGGCAAATGAGCCCCTGCTCGCACTGTCCATACCAGTATGATATTTTTGATGTGGCACTCCAGGCTTGCAATATGTCCCTACGCCCCTGCACTGTCTAATAACTACCTGCTGTTCTGAGTCTGTGGCCCTGTCTGTCAAACAATTCAGGGACATTTAGTATTATTTTACCATTGCTTATTTAACCGCAGGAGGCCTATTAATTTCACCAGGCTCCGTCCTCTCCAGAGGCTATCTATGTACAGCGGGAGCCCTATGTTTTTCGATATATTTACATCTGTGGTCAATGAATAATGGGCCAATAGACCCAATAAATAACTGACTATCTGTAGAAAAAAGCATAGTTAGAAAGAAAATTACAGACTTCATACCACTATCCCCAAAGCACTGAGTGCATCAATATAATTCATTGTTAATCACAAATATTAACATCAAGTCAGAAATATTAGTAAATGTGTCTCAGTGATTTATTTTACTCTCAGCATGTCCAGGTTGCACATTGCTGAAGAGAGTCTGCAGTAAGATGAATCTGGGCAATTCTTGGCATAGTCCCAAACATGTCTGACCCTTTGGGTGAACTACATCCCCATCTATAGTGCCAGGCTAATGGAGGTTTATTTCCTATTGGATGCCATATCCTCCTGGCACAGATCAGCCCAGTCTGACTGGCTGTGGAGGCAGTGCCAAACAGAAAACATCATAGAATATTAACCCTTTTTGTTTTCTGGCATCAGCACCAGATGGTGCAGCACATTGGAGCACAGTAACAGCTGTCAATTTCAAGGTACTGCCTCTAGTGGAGTCTTTTTTACTCACAGGGAGCAGGAGAGGATTTTTTTAAACATAATAACCGAAACTAAATTACACCGCTTCATTTGTGGAGAAAAACAGCCTGGTGAATTCCCTACTGTAAAAAAAACTACAGAGATGTATCAGTAGCACATGTAGACATGTCGACACTGGTTGGAGATACTGTGTGTTAGAGGGGAAAATTCAGTGAAGGCTTGCCCTCCCTCCTGAGAGCACATGCAAACACACGTGCGCACACACACACACACCGGAAAAATAACTGATTTCTGCTCCCTTGAGTCACTGCTGACTCTTTTTAAATTAAAACTGATTCTTCCAAATAAATTCCTCATTGCGGGGCCTCAAAGCACAGGAAAGTTGCATTTCGCCCAAATGGTGGCTTGGGAATTGTCCTCCTAACCCACTCCCGTTTCTTTGATTTACATGATAAAGGCAGAGGCTCAGCAAACTGGCCCTGGAGCAGCACTGCTTCTCATTTATTCATTTCTTTACCAACATCACTCGACTGAGGAAATCATAGGACCAATTTAGATTTGGTTTAACATACTCCCAGGGAGAGGGGACAGGGAATTGCCTCTGTGTAGAGTGTCTCCCTTTCCACTCGCACCTGGCAGCTCAGTACAACTCCATGAGAGAAAATACTGGAAAGCACACAGCACTGCCTGACCTGTCAGTCAGGGTTGGACAGAAATGCTACCACTTTATTGATTTAAATCTAGATTATCATCCTAAACTCAATATGGGGAGATAGTATGGACCCAATTACTGATAGCTCATCACATATGCTGCATGGCTCAATTGCACACCTGATTTGCGTGCACTTCGACACACACTGCTTGATTCTAATATAACGCCCAAAAGCACAATTGTAACCGTAAAGTTTCACGCAAATGAACTACATCAATTCCACATGTGAAATAAATCAATTGGAAACTGACCTAAACTCTCACATCACGACTCGCATCCTGACTCTCTCTAAGATGGCAAAGCTCTTTATAAGCCTGTCTTCCTCAGTGCTTCTCAGCAAAGTCTACCTACAGATGTCCTCACAGAATTCTGAGACTCAGAAGTCATAGAATATAACATACTTTTCTTTAAGCGTCTCCTCAAAACATAAACATTTTCATTTTAAGAAGCACAAGAACTATTGGGCAAGTAAAACATAATACATAGAGTACTAGACTGTGTTTGATGTATGGTAATTAAAGCAGGTTTGAAACCAGGACGTCTCTTAATGTCTCTGAACACTGAAATTGACTCAAGTCCAAATATTACACTCACAGGAACGGATTGTGTTACAAAGTAATGGAAAACCTTTTTTTCTGATTAGGACGAATAATGGAGCTGAAAAGAGCTGCATATAATTTACATAAAAATCTTCTTTTGAGTTTTAATTTTGAAAATTAGCATAGTTTACTGTTCAGATTCTCAATACAGCCTACTTAGCTCTCCCTTCATTTATCTTAAATGGTATCCTCCCCCAGAAAGATTAATGGAAGATGGAATAAAACAAAATGGCTCCCAGGGGGTGGACGACTGTTTGTTATTCATGTTGGTCTGAAAACGGCAACAGTAAATCCTCTAAGTTGTTGTTAAGCTGAGGGTATTACCATATGTGTGCCATTTCCACAGAGTGACAGCCCCCCTGGATCAACTGGGGACTATTGATCCAGCAGCACTCCATTTCAAGTTAATTGTGCTTGAAATGAGGTGCACACTCCCAAGCATACCTTTGTTTGAAAGGTGGTTATTTATTTTTATTTGTCCGGATGTTCATATCTGGGAACAGGAAATATTCCATATTACATTTCTTTCCATTCAAAATTGCCGTGATTAGCGTACTTAAAACTGTCAATATGTTGAATATTATACCATTTTCTTCCACAGCTGTTTATTAGATCTTTACACAAAACATTCTTAAAATTATTCTCTTAAATAGGCCATCAAAAAGGGGGCAGAGACAGCATTTAAAATTTAGGATATAATGAATTAATTTATATTTGATTTAGTCAACCACTTATTGGAAACTTGGTGACAAATTTTCTAGCCCAGTGTTTTAGATTTAAATATTAAGAATAAAAATCTAGAACTGCCACATTAAAAACCTTTTTCGAGCTGAGGGGAACAAACAAGTCATGTTTAACCCAGTCAAGAGAAGGACAATGTGCAGTCACGTATACAACACAACACTTCCTGGGGATTTTCATCACCAATCCAGTTTTACATAATTTTTTTATCAGAATGAAACGCGTCTGCTGTACGAACCTCATTCAGTTGAGTGAACCTTGACTACTCAGAGAATATAAGTCAAAGCTTTGTGCACTGTATAATCACTGTCATCATTAAGGTCAAAGCCGATTAGTGTATGTGATGCATGCGAGGCTGTGTATCCTCTGCTTCTGACAAGACACATGGAAACAGGAAGCGGAGAAGTAAAGCAAAGCTCTCTAACATTAGTTAAAAAGGGGGAGACAGAGAAGAGGAAAATACAGGCTAAGCTCAGTTACAGACCAAACAGTGGCGTTCTCTTGGATTAGAGTCCTAAGTGGATACTGGTTGTTAATCCCCATAGAGAAATGGCAGTGAATAGAAGTAAAATGAGAGTGGATCTAAAAGAGAAAAATGATGGAATATGACTTGCTCCTTTAGAATGATAGTGTTTCTCCTCATGGACACTGAGCCTCAAAACACATATTTCCAAGTAATTACGGTTACTACTTTACAAAAGCTGCACGTTTCAGGGCCTATATCTGAAACAATATTAGATCTAAACAAATAAAAGGGGTGTAATGGATCACATTAAATGGACAAGCATATTGAGACAGGATTTAATTTGCATGCCAGATTAGCCTACTACTGGTAGCAGTGTACCCTCAGGGGTACCCCCTTTATTAGTAGGATCTAGTCTCTTAAAATCCATTTAGTCAATTGAGCTAACACATATATAATCTGATTTCAAATCCACCATGAAAATACTTAACCAGTAGCCTTTGCCCCTGGCTGCTTTTCCCAGCAGTTCAATGCCATGCCAAAAAAAAGACTGGTAAAGCCAACAACCTGCACAGTGCATACTGCTGAGGAAAAGAAAAGCCCTTACACTCTACACCATGTACTCTAAGAGAAACCAAATGCACAGTATTTAATGTACATCACAAACTTCAAATGTTTCAAATATGCTCACCAGTGTGAGTGCACCACAGGGTAAACCAAGCCCTCACTTTGTGCAATACATAATGATGGGTAACAACCAGATCAGATAATGACATGTGACTGACTGGAAAAAAGAAAAGTGAAATTAATATTGTAATATAGATTTAAAATTCATGTGCAAGTCTATAAAATATATGATATTTTATTTTATTTGAATTTTAAACCAACCCTCACACTGTTAAAAACAAATTAATGACTAAGGCCGAACAACTTTAAAGCTACCTAGTACAAAGCGCCAAGACAGAATCCCAAAACCCCAAAGCTATAGGGACGCACAGATATGTAAGAGATAAGCAGGCAGAGTGTGTTGTGTATTAAAGAGGACCGAGGGGTGTCCGTTGGCAGCTAAATCCCAGTTTGTGGGTTTGGTGGAGCTCACTGCTGGAGGCACTCTGCTCTGTGCCCCCAGCACACATGGCCTGACATGGTCAGGGTCATGCCTGAGTGCCTCATCCTGCCTCCCATTTACAGATGCTCCCCCCATCTCTTTCTCTCTCTCTTTCAACTGGGGTAACTGGGGGATAGACAGCAAGAGAGCATAGATCCACACCGGGCAGCTGCACTGGCCAGGAAGATGTGCTCGTTTTGGGGGAAAAAATATCATGTAGTTTATAATTGGGGCCAGAAGTGGTAGGGGATGTGGGAAAACGTTTCAGAAAGCCAACAACAGGGCATACATTAAGCTCTTCTTGTTTTGTTTGACATATACAGAGAATCGTTTTTTGTTTCTTAAAGTGAAACAGGCTAAAATTCAAGAAATTTAAGGCAACTTACCTTTTAATACTTTTTGAGGTTCCAGAAAATGATCAGTAAACTTAGTCAATATACATACTGAATCTAACATATACAACAACAGTATACACAATGAAGATAATGAGCAAAGTCATCTATGTTATGCTGGGCAATGCAATACTTTCTCTGGGCTAGAATCAGAAATTAATTTGACTATGATGAAAAACTGTGATGATTTTATTTGCATTACTACTAAATACTGACATGCTGTTAACTTAAAATTTTAAATGTCAAATTTTTATAAGGTCTGCCGGCTGCTTCGTTCTCCAATGGTGCATTATGAAAATACTGATGTTAGCCCTGAATTACATCTGTGTTCTTTTCCTGTCTGAATACCATTAACATATAAAGTACTGCAAGAGCAAGGTTTGATAACAGTTCATGCAGTATACACAAGGGATGACTATGCATCCCTGCCTTTCAAACACCAAACACTCCCAAGTGCCATGCTGTATCAACAGAATCTTGCAAATCAGAGCTGCTTTTTCTGCTTTCTGGAGGGACCCCTTCCACCCCCCTCCTGACAGCTGATCGTATTGCAGTTTGCCCATCATTGATTAATAAAATCTCCATTCTCCCAGCCGGCAGCCAACCAGCACACACACGTTATTCTGTGAATGTTGACAACACCATCAGCGAAGAAACCTTTTAGCATGGCTACAATAGTGGTGAACGTTGTTACTCTGTGAGCATCAGTGCTTATTTTATTTGTAAAACACCAACCACCAAAAAAAACGTAATCGCTTACTCGAACAAAGCAATTAGTAGCCAACCTCCTGAGGACTTTGCTTTGCCCCTTAACTTTACACACCGGTTTATGTCAAAGGATTTGTCACCTCCACTGTGAGGCCTTCTTGGCTTTTCAAAAATACACAATAGGAGGAAAGAAAGAAAGAAAAAAACATCCTCCAATCCTCCACTGAGGATTTGAGCACTTATATAACTCCCAATTATCAAAACTTCTCCAGGCAGCCTCACAGCCCTCTGCTCTGTTTATATGACTCAAAATATCTAATACTCAACTGTGTATAATGCCAGTGTGGCCACATGACTGCAGCAAAGGCTCTCGTGCTTTCTGCCCCACTGAGTCAGGCATAATGGGTGTCTTGAAGGCTCCAGGCTCAGGCCAGCAATGCTAACAAAGCCTCGGTGGCTTGCAGGGAAGAGCATGTCTTCAAGCAACTTGCCAAAAACTCATTTTCAGGAACACTCAGGGATTTCTGCAGGATGCTTTGGTAGCGCCATGACATGTCTGGCTTTAGATATCATGGCATAAGGGGGATTTGAGGCTGCAGCGTGTGTAAAGAAGCAAAATAAATGACTTGAGATAAATATTTATTTATTATTTAATATATGGTTTAAGCTTCACATTATTTGATTTCTATTTTGATTGGACTGAACATATATTTATATTCCAGTTGATATTCAAAATCAGTTTTGAGTTTTACATACCAACTGCTTTCACCTCCGGCAGCTTCAAAAGCACTTTTATCCAAATGAAGGACCTTTTATCCAAAAAGTCCTCTTTCACTGGAAACTTTGTGTAATACACTGCAATTTTACTACATCTAAATTTATTACTGAAGTAAACATTTTATTTATACACTGTATACATTCACAGTACTGTGTAAAGGTCTTACGCACGTGTATAGAAATTATGTAAAGGGAAAATGTTTTTAAAATAATGAAATTAAAAGTTCCCTAATAAAAAAAATATTATAAAGAGCAGTAAACGGTAAAAAAACTAAAACAAATACATTTTTGGTGTGAGCAGCCCTTGCCTTTAAACCTGCATCAATTCTCTTAGGCAGACTGTCGTGCAGTTTTATAAGGAAATCAGCTGGTAGGTTGTTTCAAGAATCTTGGAGAACTCGCCACAGTTCTTCTGCAGACTTTGGCTCTCACTTGCTTCTGTCTCTGCAGGTAAAATCCCAGAACAGCCTAAATTATGTTTTTATCTAAAAAGTGGTCTAATACTCAATATGTTACTTTCTTTAATGACTTACAAAAATTTCTCTGTTACATAAATTTTTTTGGAAAATGAATGTATGAAAATCTAAAATTAGCTTTTTTCTCATTACACACTAATGCAGAAGACATTCAATGAACTTTTCAGACCACATTTATGTAAAACTTTTAGGGTGCCTCAGACTTTTCCACAGTACTTGATATACTTAAGTAAAAACTTTACATATCGTCACTGTCAAATAAAAAACATGCATCTCCACTTTTTGCGTTTTTTACTTTTTATCATATATGGATTGTGGGTAAAAAATCTCTATCTACCCCACAGCAGTTAACATCTAAATGACCAATGAAAAGCTGACAAATCACATCGTGAATTTCGAATTTATTGTGTATGATTAATGATCTGAAAAAGTGTTTTTTCGTGTTCCTGAAAATTTAGAATTTTGGAGATACATTGAATAGATATGATATACTGTATACACACACACACACACACACATATATATATATATATATATATATATATATATATACTGAAGTTTAAAAAAAGAACTTTATATATACACACTATATATATATGAGGTGGAATTACATCTGGATGAAACATTTTCTGTACAAATCAACAGAAAAAAAGGACTGGAAGTGAGGCATTATACTTTATAGAGCCTGCTCTGTCTCACTGACCAAGTCTCCCTTACTTTGTATCTTTGGTTTTCGATCCCTCTCTCTCAAGCCTTGACTCTTGTCTAGGCCAACATTAATGTACCTGTTTACCTCATGGGTGGTCTTGAGCCGGGCTCAAATAAAGCCCCTTTTCCTGCAGATCTAAGTGTAGAGTAGCTGCTAATCCGATTTCAGGAAACAGCCAAGTCGCCCTCTAGCTTCCCAGCTTATTTCTACACCAGGGACAGAGATGGGGGGAGAGTGCATCATTCAGCAAATATTCAAAGCCAGACTTTGGGACCACCTAACCTGTGGCTTTTATTGCCCACCCCATAATGAGGGGGGGAATATTACCTTTTCACTGCCTGTGCTTTCTTAAATACGTTCTGCCCTCACAGGGACATTACAGTGGCCAAATATAATGCCGGGTTTCATGGAGCCCAGGCTTATCTGGCCTCGGAAAGTATGTGAGACATGCCAGCGAACAAAGGGCCATCTCTCCGCCAGCAAGCAGGGTGAGGGGATCTCTTTCAGCAGCCACAGATTGCCCTGTGTTCCCTTAATTGACAGACCTGGGCCGGCTGGGACAGAAATGACATGCAGCTGCCCCTGGCCCGGCCCACGCAGGTAGACCACATTTCAGCATGGAAATTGTCCCCAATCCTCCACTCTGCGTGGGGGTCCTCTGCTGTGGCGCCGTGGCGCCAAATGCTTGCCTTGGCACACACAGTCAACAAAATACAGAAAAGCTAAATTGTCACTATGCATCCGGCCAACTCATACAATTTAAAGTTAAAATATGAGCAACAGTTTATTTACAGGGCAAGTAGGTTTAAATTTGGTACATTTATATCTCTGTACAAGAGAATATTGTATAAATACTATTATAATGTGCAAAAGCAGCATCCACACAAGTATCAAATAGTCATAAATTTTATGAAAATACCACACAAATGTCAGAAAGACTTGATGGCACTCTCTGGCTCAGTCTGTGACTTGCTCTTTTTGCTCATCCGTTCTGGGGAAAGCATGGCCTCAGCTGGCCAAACACAGGCAATGCAGAACCTTTGACAAAACAAGCTGCAAACTGAAGCACGAAATGACACTTTAGATATTTTTAGAAATCAGTCAAATTCAACAGCACTGATAAAAAAAAGTCTATAAAATAGTAAAATAAGTCTCTAAATAAAGCTGTGTGAAGAGAATTATTATAAAATAATCAAATCAAATGATTTACTATAAAATAATCAAATCAAAGGATTTATTATTTTCCATTTTCAACTGTAATGTATCAGTTAAGTTACCCTCATTACACTCTTACACCTGTGGTTCACAACCAAAAAAAACTCACAAGCAATTCAGAAAGCAAATTACAGCAACAGGAAACGGGGAATACACTGAATGCCAATGATTAAGAGTAATAGGCTAAAATCCTATCATGGGCACAAGGCCAATATTTTCATATGGAAATCCTGCAACATGTTCTTATATAACCCAAATGTAGGACTTCCACTAACATCAGACAGCTTATTTTTTGTTATTTAATTACCTCGCTGTGTGGAACCAAGCCAAACAAAACTATTAGCACATTTATTACTATTTATAAATGCAGGAGAAAAAACTATGATGTGCACTAAATAGTGCATATCCACGCACATCATTTGCCAGCTGACACAGGCTTTTTCCAGCATAGGCCAGTTTGTATGTACCCTGATATACAGTATGCAATGGCATCGGGAGACAAGAGTGTCACTTCTGATCCCTAGTGTACTGTCAGATGTCAGCAGACCCGAGGGAGTTGACTTTCAGCAGGGAATACATTCGGCCATACGGCATCTGTCGCTGCCGCTCAAATCAGCTTCCTTACCGCTGAGCATCACCCACAGCAGATCAAACCGCCACCGCAACTAACCTAACCAATGGTCAGAATTTTTGGATATATGAAAAGTCATTGTTTGCTTTCCATTTGTCAAGCTGTCTATTACTGGGTCAGCTTTAATAAGTATTTCAATATTTCCTTAGATAGGTTTTTTTTTAAAGTCATAGTTTGTTTTACATTTGTTGAATTTTCTCTTAAAGTATACTATTAATAAATATAAAGTGGACTGACCCCTTGAAAAGCGCACTGCAAGCTCACATGACATGCTCCAGTCAATACTGCAGTGCACTATCCATTCCTAAATACTTCAGATAGTGAGTGTACTTGACGTGGGGCCAAGCAGACTGAGGAGGGCCACACAACGGCGGTAACTCCAGCCTGAGAGAGAGGGCAAGATAAGAGAGTCCCATCTCAACCCTGCCTCGCCGTTACCTGAGGAACGTCGCCCGAGTCAATAAAAGCCCTCTTGTGTCTGTCAGGGCTCTTTCAGTGCTCCGTTTGATGGCCCATCATCCCACTGCTGCTCGTAGATGACCTTGATCCCACACTTAGCCCAGTGTAGCAAGAGCCCATAAACATGGCCTAAAGAGTCCAGCTCTCAGCTTCCTAACAGCCCTGTACATTACAAACAAAGGTAAATAACACATGGTTGTGAATGTGAGGGGGCCATTTGCTCTCAAAAGCCCCCTTCAGGGACTAAGTCTTCATTACCAGTGCTTGAAAATAGTGATGATAGCCAAAGTTACAGCAGATCAATACAATGGAGGGAAATCCACCCTGTATGTTTATTGAATGGTTTATGGAAGTCTTCAAAAAAAAACTCCTTCAGCGACATGCATCTCTAATTTAACTAAATTATTTTAATTTAAACTCAACATACACAAAAATTCTAAATAACATTGTAGAGGGAAAAAACACTGCATGAAATAAAAACAAGTATTATGTCCAAAATATAGTTCTAAGAAGCAATGTTATGTCCTATATACTAGTATGGTAAGTATGAGACGAATATGTTAAAAATCATAATAATATGTTAAGTATTGTAAGGTAGCATAAATGCCCGTGGCTTGGTCTGTTTTTTTCTATGTCTGTTAACTAAAAACAGCACAAATCTCCTGAGTGAGTCCTAGCTCTGTAAAGAGGTATGATATCCTCTCCATCGGCTCCTGCAGTCCTCTTAGAGAAGTGACTTTTGTCTCAAGCACATAAAATGTTATTGCAAGCTCAGTGGAACCCTTACCAGGACACCAACAATAGCCGTCAACGGTGAAGAGACTTTGGCTCCAGCATGGGCCAATGAAACTAAAAGGAACAATAGAGATGCTCTAATAACATGGCCTTGAGAAATAACAGTCAGGTACAATGGATCTTAAGGCTCTGCCAACAATCTAATGACAAAAGGCAACAATAATAGAAAATTAGCTCTTAGGAAATATTTTTACAAATGAGTCTTTTTCAGTTTCAATTGTGTCCTGTCATAATATTCTACACAGAGTTAGGAGAAGAGAGGGAGGTTTGGAAATTGCTTTAAAAACAGTTGGTGACCAGTTTAACCCAATAGGCTTTATTTGATTTCTAACTACATTTTGCTAATTGAAAAATAATTTTGTACATTCATATAAATACTAATATTGTAAGATTTCTGCATTCCAAGTAATAGCATCATTATCAAAACATCTGCTGTAGCCCTTCTCAAGTCCATGAACAAAAATTATCTGTCATTATTATCCCCACTCAACGCCAAATTCAGTTCATCCTCATCTCATCCTGGCAATGTGCTACACTGGTATGGCTAATTTCACACAATAGATTAGCACACAGCCAGAGTTTCACACTCCTACTTTACACCTCTTACAACAAACATAGTGTAAGTAAATTAACATTAACAGGGTTACACCCACTGTTAGAATGTTATAAATATCCAAAGAGTTAACAGAAGCACTTATTTTTAGAAGAAATATTAATCCACTAATAACACTTATAAGACTGATAATAATATTAAGAAAGCAATAGAGAATATGCCAATATTTATTTGTTACACACAGTTTTGTCATTTGCTTTTCAAATATCATCAACCATTATGACTACTTATTTATCAAGATATATACCTCAGTGGCAGTAAGTTGCACTGCAAGCAACAAACACACCCATGCATTACTGAGTGCTTCTTGATAGCTGTGCTCATCACTATAATTTTCCAACTATTGGCCACTGATTGCATTTCAGCCCAGAGGTGAACATTACATGCTCACTTAGCACCTGAGATCATGCAGGCCGCTGTGTCTTCCCCTCCAGTGAGTACTTGGCAAAGCCAGACTCTGTGAACTCAACACACACCATGCAACATCGACCACAGACAGCCTCCAGTGAGTGAGAGATTCTGCTAACAAATTGTTTGTGGGTGTAAATACACAAAGCCTTTCACTGCATTCAAATACAACAGTTTGGCTCACTGTGCACTGTGAAGAAGAAGAAGAAAAACACAAATAAAACAATATTAATTACACCAGTAAAATCTGGTAATAATTAGTGGTTTGGGAAAATAAGTAAACAGTGGCTTGCTTTTCATTGAGAGCGAGATGCATTAGAGTGCAGTCAGTGTGGCTGAGAGGTGTTTTGTGTATTCACAGGCTGTGAATGACTTAACCCTGCCAACCAGGGGTGAGAATACAATGGCGCAGGCACCCAGGGTCCGAAACTATACACTTTAATAAAGTCACCAATGGCTAAATGACGAGCTACAATCGCACTCACATTACCCACAACAAGGGCCGCACTATGCCTCAAGGAGTTTTGTTTTCCACAAATATGCTAAGCTAATACAGACCCAAAAACACAGAAACCTGATCACAACTTGGGTTGTTCAGGTTTTAGCTACTGCACAGAGGTTTTTCCTCTTTTCTCTTTTTTAACAACATCAAGAGCTTAGGGTACCGCTTCTGTGGAACTTGAGCTTAAAAATAGCCTCTACATACTAACCTTAAGCAAAGCACCACAGCACTGCAAGTTACAAGTATTAGATTTTCTGGTTCATGCTGGTGCAAGGTGGCTTACCAGGTATGGGGGCTATTCCCATTTATTTAGTGAGATATTTAGTTAAATATCTTCTTTTCTGGTTTGGTTCCAGGCCCATTCCTTTTTGGCAACTGTCTGTATCAGAAAAACTAAAATTTAAAGACTATGGGGAGAGAAGAGGAGTGAGAGCGAGAGAATACAAACTTCGGAGACTCTCCTTTGGGCCTCCCATTTGGACACAGAGAGGTCACAACCTCCCTCTTTATTTTTCCCAAGGCTGTTGGGCTAATGAAGTAACAACAAACTGGGCCGGCGGCTAATTTGGAGTGGCATTTCCTGGCCCCTCTTGGCCCATGGAGATGTGTTTCATTTTCTCTTATCAGTGTTTCAGTCATGTGGCTTTCTGCATGGACGCCCCTGTCTCCCCCCATCGTTGGCCTAATGGAAACTTCGTTAATGTCATTAATCTGCCGACTAGGACATGTACTAAACATACATCAGCCTGTTTGTACCAGCTTAGGGGGAAAGCACCATGGGGTATTTAGACTTCAACAACACATAAAGGCACAGCGATGTTTCATTATCTGTACCCATTTGTGCAGCGGCAAGATTGGGCAGAACATGCATTAATCAATTTATGTCATAATTCTTAACCAAAATGTACAGTGCATGTATCTCTTCCTCGTCATTTTGCTTGCGCATACATACTTACAACCCAATAAACCATAATTGAAAGTTTGATGAGAATAGCATGAGTGATCACTATCCACTATCCACTATCGCATGCAGAACCAGTGCGAAACTATGAAATGTCACCACTCGGTTCTGAAATTGGAAATAAATTGAATGTTCAAACTGGTAATGCTACTAAAATAACCAAATAATTGCTATGCCAGCAAATTGTCCATCATGTGACAGAGACAGCAACAGGAAAAATACAAGACAGGAAGAGCCTTAGAGAAGGCATAAAGTGAAAAAAACCCAAACCCAAGTATATTATAAAATACAATAAAATAGTCATGGCAATGCCGATTCTAAAAATGTTACATAATTTATACATGAGCAAGTTATATTAGCTGTTATTCCCCAATTCTGTCAGAGCATGTGTGATGCCTGTGTGGTAGCTGTCATGTTAACCTCACATAAAGAGATGCTCCTTCCCCTCCTCAAATCAAAACAGAGGGCCTGCATAAAGCCACTTTAATGATGAGTCAGGCGACTCAGAGAGGTCTCTCTAATTAAGAGACTTCATTCACACATTCCCTCCACTCTATGAATGGACACTCTCAGGCTGACATGTCATATAGCTCCATTCATAGCAAGCGAAAACACAGGGGGAGCAGAGCTCAGCTGGGAGGGATGGCTAACCGAGGGGACATTTTCTTTTGTGAACCGCTAAGCTTCTGGGGCCAAATGCCAGCAGGCTTACCCTAGTGCTGGCTGCCCATGTGTTTCTCCTTTCTCCCACATGGAGTAATTAGGAAGATCTTAATGGGTTTCCAGGTTTATTAGTGCCCAAGAAAAGCTTCAAATGTCACTTTAATTAAAGGGGATTCTGCAGACAGCTTGTGTGGCAATGTCACCTGTTTAGAAAAATCCTTGTTTGGGCACAAGGGGAGGGAACAGGCCAGGCCCTCAATACACACAAAGAGACCTGAAGTTCTAAAAGGAGACCGTCTAGACCCATGGTCAGACAAACTAGATCATTTGACCTCGACAGAACATTAAACTGACAGCAATTATCTGCTTAGCATGCCACACAGAGATATACGATTCCCTCCTTTCATATCAGCATCGGCAATCCTACTCCAAAAACCGTCCCATTGAAAAAAACTCACTCCCAAATTATTTTGGAGGATAAATTTATTCCTGGCATATCCTATGTTCGTTCATGCAGAATATAAAATCCTAGATTATTTCTTGCTTGGTTAACTCGCATCCGGTCTCCTCGTTCACAAAGCCACTCTAATGTTGCCATTAGTTATGCTTCTCTGGTGGCCAAAAGATGAATCCTGAGGTCCTCGCTTCCAATAAATGAATGGTGGAGGGAGATAAAAAATATATCACAGAGATAAAGAGGCCAGTTCATTGCTGGAACATCAGAGTGTAAGATAATTAATCAATATGAAAATGACATGACTGTTAAATCTGCAGCTCAGAAAAGCCTCTTTCATACTTTTCTCTCCAATGATGCTCAATGTTAATAATTCTAAAATGGTGGCTTCTTTTAAAAGATAATATAAAAGGTTTCACATAAAGACATTTTATAAAGGAATACAGCTTGGTTTTAACATAAAAAAAAAACTATGTATGCCTGCCATTTAAACTTGATCCCTAATTCAATAATCTCCAGTGACAAAACTCTTTTTAAAATAAGGCGATAAAAATTAAAAAACAAACAAAATCGAATGTTTTATTGTAAACACCATCTAAAATGTAATCTGTATAAGCCACAACACACTTCCATGCAAAAATTACAATACAAACTTTCTGTTCATTTTAAAATATAAAAGTAACTAAGACATTTGAGTCATAGGTAAGCCCTTGTGAAAGGGAAATTTTCAATTCAAAGCTTAAAAGCAACTAGTGTTTTGTTGAGCGAGGAAAGACAACATTTCGGAGTTTTATGGCACAGGTGTGTAATCGTATGGGCTGGGAGCCTAGAAAGGTGATCTGATAATTGGCCACAGGGGAAACAGCTGTGTGTCTAGGGATTGTCTGTAGAAGATAAGGGACAAGAACTTGTAGTGAGGTATTTTATTAAGTGTCAATTTGTCAAATAGTGTATCCTCATATTCACAACAACAGACCTGAGAGGGGCGTGGGAATTTTTATTTTCAGTTAAATGGAACACAATAACCTGAAAAAAAAATACATTTAAGATTGAATGTATTTTAAAAACCTGAAAAAACAGTGCTTGCATTAATTATTTTCTATTGTGACAAGGAGAGGAAATGTTTTTCATTAGCTAATATGAACAATTCACCTTCGAAGAAAAAAGGGAAGAATCTTTTTTTTAAGTGTTAATTAAAGGTGAACAATTAAAAAATTTATTTGAATAAAAGCAATATCGGGTGGAGATGCAATTTGTATGTATTGTGTTAAAAACTGCAGTGCTATGAAAATTAAACTCTGTACAAAGACTGCTGCCACTTTTTCATGCTGCAGAATTGCATCTGGTGGCAGCAAAGCGAAACGGCAAGCTTTATTTTCCTCAGACAGTAATGCTAGTGTACCTTTGGCACAGAAAAGCAGCGCCTCATACCTCACTCGAGGCAGCTCAGTCAATGGAACAAAGTTAGAAGAATAGAATACAGTCACAGAACAAAACACACACGGCAGAGTGCCGGTGCAGAGTCTACGGCTGGAATTCCAATCGGTGTGCAAGATGTGCAAAATGGTGACAGGCAAGAGTGGGATGAAGCCTTTACTCCTAAGCCATGCATGTCTTCAGCCAAGAATAATTTCCATTTTCATATTCAAGACTATAACTGCAGAATGCACCCATCAATGTTACTCTACTGCAAACAACTGCCTGTGCTCCTCTGTCTGCATTAATACAACGTATGTATGCCTGTTACAGAAAAGAATTATTCCGTTACATCATGTGACACTTTAAAATGCCAACCAGAATAAAAAGAAGTAAATCAACTAACCACAACAAAATCCCCAAATGAATTACCAAAGTCAGTCTGCAAATTTTTCTATGGAAAAACATGGCATTTATAAAATCGTGCAAAAAAAATGGGTTGTTACTAATTAAGTGCTGTGGAAACAAAATATATAAACATGTTTAAAATAGGAAAAGGAAAAAAAAGTGCATAAAATGCTTGAAAATTGATATTTGTGTAGATTTTATTCACAAGTTATAATACAGTGTCCAAAGTTCTCACAAAACTTAAAAAAGCTAACCTTTTCAGTCAGACCCCAGATGCCCCAGAGCCGAAGTGAATAGCAATGCCACGTAATAAGTACAGAAGGTTGAGCTGTTTGTACAGTGTGATTCGCCCTTATTTATGGATTCCTAGCAGCCGCATAGACATCAGTCCAGCCCAGTGTTTTGACAGGACACTAATGTTAAGCTCAAATGAGGAATCACTTCAAGGTGCCCTTCGACACAAGATAAATGGCAGATGACCTAAAGACACTGGGAGGTGAGGAGCCTTGTGGCACTGTTGTGGTGCTGGTCTGAAAACATTTCCTGTGTTTCCTGAGAGGTACCACACCTTTGAGCCTCTTCCCATACATGGCTATACAAGCTGGAGATTGAAGGTGATGATACTCTATCTGTCAGGCTTGGGTTATTACTTTCCTAAAAAATAATGGCCAAGACTTTCTAACAAAATCTCATGAGAATTAAGCTCTCATGTTAAAGAGATGTACGGAATACATAGCGTTCAAAAGGGACTCACAGATTTGAAGTCAACCTGAAATGCCAAAATATACAACATGGTGATGACCTGACATTTTAGGATATAGATCATCATTTAGCTTATTGTTTTCATTTAATTCATCAATGCCAGTAACTTTTTTTAAACAAACAAAAATATATATGATAAAAAGATAAAAAGCACACAGAAATACACGCAGTTCCTGAACTAAATGAACCATGCCTGTTTTTTCTACATTATTGTCTCAGCCACATAAATGATCAAACCTGATGACAGTCAAAGTCTGAGGAAGAAACAGAGCTTACAAAAGGGAAAGTGACAGGCCCTTCTACAACAGATGTTTCTACCGAGGGGAGTCTACTCTCCACTGAGCAGTCTCACACATGAGAGACACCCAAAGCTTTGGAAACCGTCCTGAAAATGTATATTCACTGGTAAGCATGCCATCTCCCACACTGACTACCGCTTTCACAAAATATTCCTGCCATGTGCAAAATTACAGGGGATTGTTCAGATTCTTGAAACATATAAACATCTATTTATATAGTTTAGAAGAATGAAATATCCATTAGCACAAAAAAAAGGAAAGCAGAAAATGTTGCACCTTATTATAAAAAAGATAAGCTTTTATCGATCCATAACCTGGACGAAAGCCAGAATATTGACAGGAAGACAAAAGACTTCGGCAAGGCCATTTGTCACAAATCTGGTGCCCTTACTCTATCATGGAAAGCGAAATTTTCCCACTGGAAGTGATAACACACTTGTTCAGTTTTAGCAGATCAATATTAATATGTGGGTGATCCTGAAGATAGATAGTAGGACACAGTTTAACCAGTTCGCTGCTGAATCATACTGAGGATTCTAAAAGAATTCACTTGGGATCTGGAACAGGTTGAATTAAACGCTGCCCTCTGTGGTGTTCTCACACAAAGACACCCTATTAATGTGCTGAATATTGACTTTGGGTTTAGTGGGTATAAAGCTAAGTTCTTGATGAGGCAGGCTGAGCTTTAAAATGTTTCTAAAACTACAAGTGAAAATTATTAATGTATTTTCAGATGTGTCAAAGTATGCAGGCACTTTAGCTGCAAAGTGATGGCTGTTCTTGCTCATATTAAGAATAAAAAAGATGGAAATAATAATATTCAATATTAAGAAAGCTTAAACAACAAAAACAAAAAAAAATCTCCTCCCTATCAATTATTCCACCATCATTATTTACTGTACATGGCTAATGAGTGGCCCGCCAACAGAGTTAAGTTCAGGCTACATAAAAGACCCTTCTTGCCCTTCAAGTAGTTATAAAAGTGAACTACAGTGAACTAGTTTTATTTCATCAGTTATTTAAAACTAATACAAGAATTTACTTAGTTACTCTTTATTATTCAAGAATCCATCCAAGATCTATGTGAGCTATGAATTTATTTTAAAACTTGCGTGGCCCTGTATACTTCATTTATTAAGGTCTTTTGCAACCTTCATGCTTGGTTGAGGCAACTTTACCTTCTCCTTGTTAGAATAGAATAGAATGCTCCTTTATTGTCACATATACAAGTACAGTGAAATTGATTCTTCGCATATCCCAGCATGTTGGTAAGCTGGGGTCAGAGCACAGGGTCAGCCATGGTCAGCCATGGTCAGCACCCCTGGAGCAGGGAGGGTTAAGGGCCTTGCTCAATGGCCCAACAGTGGAAGCTTGGCGGAGCTGAGATTTGAACCCTCTACCTTCTGATCAGTAGCCCAGTGCCCTAACCACTGAGCCACCACTGCCCTCTACCTCCACTGCACTACCATTGTTCTTCATACTTCTCAGAGTATACTAATGTATTATAATAAATAATAATATGCATTTCATAATTAACCATTTTAAGCCTTAACCCTCCATTCAACCACACACTAGGTGTGCCTATCATTACTAAACATTTATAAAACATTATTACTACACCAAGTGATACATATTTAATAATAATAATAAATGTAGATAAAAATAAAAATATATAGAAAAAGTCACAGGAAAAGAAGAAGAGTATGTTATGTAATGTAATGTTATACAGTTACTATATATATAGTAACGCTGTTTATGTCCAGGGTCAGTTCGGCTATGGAGGAAAAAATATACTGTTAAACAGGCAATAAAACAAATCCATATATTAATCTAATTTGTCTGATCACTTGCCCTGCAAAGAGATTTACTGTGTACAAATCTCCAAAATCGCTTAACAACTGCATTTATTCCTGTTTTATAGTGGGGGTCTCTGAGAACCCCAACATAACTGATAATAATAATGAAGTTTCTAAACTAATGTTAAGTACATGTTTTAAGCAAAAGAGTATGGCATCTCTTCATAACTGATACAATATGATGATTTTTGTTGTGGTGGATTCAGATCTTTGCTGGAGGATATTGTTGCATCTTCAGGGATCGCTAAGACACGTTTGCAGTGAATGATGAATGGCTGATAAGTCGGCGTAGTCCTTCCTCGATTTATGTAACTCCTTTGAGCCAAAGCTCAGCCATTAAACATTAGCTGCTCCCAATCCACCTCATGTTCAAGTCCTTGCCACCATTGGTTTTCTTACCACAGGGAATTAGTGGAGCAGGCAGGATATTTCCCAAGCTTTCATCCGTCATGACATCCCTAAGGTGTTAACAGTATCATAAAGCTTATGCCTCAATATTTTTCCTATGATTTGGTACAGCAGACAGCCGTGAAGAGGGGCTCCTGCGATATTGCTTTTTGATATTGCTGGCATTCCCAACACAATCTGCGTTATATATTTTATATCCATAGCACCCTGCAGTTGAATCCACACAATGTATCATCAATGGGAAGATGTCCCGGAACTCATCCGGGACATCAAATTAACCCACAATTTGTTTATCTTAAGGGTATGTCTCAGGTAAGTGAGTAGCTGTCACGGTCTCCCTGCCGCGGACTCTCGCTTCTAGTGTGCGCCGCATTTTCCAGCGAGCTGCGCACTTCCGTGTTGTCCTTGTCATGTGTTTTTGTTTTGTTTTATTCACGTGTCTTGTTTTGGTTCTGTTCACGCCCCCTCTGGTTTCCTATTGG
>JAOUQW010000038.1:14001266-14015918 GCA_028565825.1 Olivaichthys viedmensis | reverse complement strand
TGGCTTTTTTATATACAGTAGATTGGCTTTTTCTTCATCTTATTCAGCGTGCCTCCAAAATACAGACACAAACATCTCTGGCCCTGGCACATCTGGTGTCTGAGTATATATTATTTTCCAGACAAACAGACGAAGAAAAAGCCAATCTACTGTATATAAAAAAGCCACAAAAAAATCTATATATCACCAATATATAGATTATAATATAAATTATCACAAATATTATTCTTATTGTCTTCCAGCACTTATTTTGAAAATAACATATTGTTCTACATGTTCGTGTCATTACATGAAGTAATTATAAGTAATTATTTAAAGTAGTGCTGAGGTTGCGACCTGAACAAAGTTTAGTGGACGATGTTCAAATGGAAGGAAATGTCATGCCTATTTAGAGTAGAAGGATGATAAAAAGTAAAGCAATGAGAAATAGAGGGATGCAAAAAAATTATTTGAAGACAATAGGAAGAATTAAATGAGGAAAGGAGTGCTTAGTGATTTTGCAACATAAAGCAACAAATTTTTTCATCCCTTGCTTGATGGACTAGAGCAGCATTTCTGCATTTTATGGTCTTGTCGAGTGGAAGGCTTTTAAAAAACGAGAGTGAGTTGTTGTTAGAGTGGGTTATGGTTTGTTCAAGACTTTTCTGGCATGAAGGCAACCGAAATATCAAAAAATATACATTTTTGTACATGAGTGGAAAATTATTAAGCAAAGCTAAGGAGTGGATAAACATGTAAATACTTCTCCAGAGAAGTACTAATCACAAATCTTCTGATATTCTATACATTTAGGAATAGTGCACTTGATGTTAGATGGTTTTACCTTCAAAGCTAGGAGTTAGTAGATAACAGTAAGCAAGCTAAAGAAATAAAAGGCAGAAGAAACAAAGGCTAGGAGTGAAATCTGATTTGATTTTTTATTTGATTTTTTTTATTTATTACAATGAATACAGTCCTGCATATCCATGTTTTTTTTCTGATTACATGGTATTTTATGCTTTTATGAAGTTTCCTGTCCAAGAAACATCATCTTTTAGTACAGAAAGATGAAGACCTGCAACAATAACCTGCAGGTCACCACCATGCATTCATTTTTCACCATATCTATCCACCCATCTTGATAGAAAAACAGTAGCTGGTATTAATCAGCCAGGATTCCTTGGCCCGTACTCCTTCTGCAGTTTGGTTTAAAATGTATAGATTATACAACAAACACTAATAAAATGCATGTACTGTTGAAAGAAAAGGCGTTTTCCTTGCTCACAGCCAGTGAGAGTTTTTTTTTTACGTTTCTAGTTTATTTCTGAAAGGTATCATACAGTTAAGATCATTCTAACTAGAGCGTGTTAAGCTATGTTCAGCTATAAACTATAGCTCGCTTTAACAATAAATGTGTGTTCTCTTTTTCTTGGTCCTTGTATCAAACTTTTCATTTATCTTCATCTCGTGTACTTAGTTTCTGCCCTAGCCTTTCATAATGAGGAAATAAGATGTAACAATATATAATATTGGCCTACATAACAATGTTGAAGATTATTAGTGAATCCCAAACGGCTCTCAGGAAATATATAACACTACATAGAGTGCAGAAGCCATTATTTCATACAGTATGAAGTTCTCCCTTATTGAAGAAGTCATTTTTTGCACTTATTTAAAGTGTAAGAAGCCATTTGGGATAAAAAAAAAAAAAGATACAGTTAAGTGTATATGCGTAATTGTTTTATCGGTAGTCAAAAAACCAGCTTAAACTTCGTGATGGCAAGACGATAATTGTGCTTATAAGATATCCAAAATAGTATGTTTCAGGAAAGCATATTAATAATAAGCATATTATTGCAGCATTGGGTTACAGTAATTCATATATTATGGCATATTTAGTTGTAATAAATGTGTTCATCATCGAAATCGTCTAAAATAAATCCCTCAGTGCAGTATCTTATACAGGACGCCAAAATGCCTAAATTAAATAGAAGGTTCCACAAAGGAAACATGGCATTTTCTGGAAAAAGAAAGAACGAAGGTACGTAACCTGCTCTGAGTCGTTACGCATGGTTTAAAACATTGTGCGTCGTTTCCTTTCCATGAATAAACGGATTGCTATTGTAAAAGTGTATTGTTTCCACAAACGGGTTTAGGACAGAGGGGTCTGCTACTCCCCCATCAAGCCGGCTGTTCACGCATCACCCTGTGAGAACGAGCACTTATCCTACTAGGACACATCCAACCTTATCATTTCCAAACCCTGGACCGACCTTGAACAAAAGCTCGCTGTCCAGTTGCGCTCCCACAGATGGGGCACCCACGCTAAACTCGTTTCAAAGGGACAAAAGAAGTCCCAACCGAACGCAATTCATGCAAAAAACAAAACAAAAAAAAGTTCTCGAGTTCACAATTCTGCGCCCGATCTGTGGCTCGTGCGGCGGGTCATTAAAGAGCCCGCGGGGATTTGGGGCGCGTGCGGAGCGCGCATCGGTCACAAGATATTGAGCGGGGGACCCTCTGTCGCGCCCTTGTGTTCGCTTGTGCAACCTTGCTGACATGTTCCTACTTAATACTAAATATAAAACATACATAAGTCACTCTTATCAACGGTATACATAAGAGTGTGTTTTAAAAAAACCAGAATATCCAGATTCATACATCTGCCAGCATCTCCAACAGGACTGCGTACAGATGCGCGCATATAGCGATTTGTGGGAATAACGCTCAGTCTAAACCAAAACATCTGAACAACAAATCATTTCATTTGATATCAAACCTAGATTGAATGATAGTTCAGGAAATGACACGTACACCTTTGATCACTGCAAATACGGAAAGGATTTTGGCATATACTGGTGCAGCTTGTCTTAGATTTTTTCAACCAAGATGCTTTTTTTTTTTTTTTTTTTTTTTTTTTTTGTACCAACACCAGTTTTAGAGGATAAACTTCATTGACGGATTGAAATTGGACATAAATGTTGAAAGCTGATTGTCCTGGAGGTAATGAAATGTTTCAAAAGAGTCAGTAAAACATGCTGCTAAATGGCTGTTCTGTTATAAAAACAACCAATTCAACAGTTACTAGGCCTCAGGCATTTTAAAGAGTGAGTAACTTTTTTACCATTATTATTTTTTATCCAGATATACAAATTATACAAGGGTCTCCAAATTTCACGTCATTACCGTTTAGTCAAGTTCTTTCGAGCTGGGCTCGAGTTAAGACCAATTCCATTGTGAAGATTTATTATTAGTTTTTTACTTTTGTATATATCACACCATAAATATATTTAGTCCCACTCTGTTATTCTGTATTAGAAGTATAATGTACTTTGGTGCTTTACAGTTCTGCATGGTTTTAGCTGATGGAAGTTGACTGTTTATGTAACCCACGTTCACTATTCATAATCGTACTGGAACCATGATGTATTTCATTTGTGCTTGTTGTACTCGGGTTGGGTTGTGCAGTGCCTCATAAAGAGGCAGTAGCTGCTAACAACATCTGTAAAACTTCAAAATTATGCACATGTCAAAATTGCTTTTTTAGCTGTAAAAAAGATTAAGCATAAAAAGATGGACGTCAACTTTTAGTCATGCATATTTTTTGGCCATAAGTGTTTCATCATACTGAAATTACAGCACTTTTGTGTCCAGACTTATTAAAAGGGGGAGGAAATCAGACGTTAGAGCATTGGACAATACAAAATCTTAAATCTTTTCCCTGCTTGGTTGCCTTACACCATAGAACTGGGGTTAGTGTGGTTTCAGCCATTGCTTTAGTAAAGCTCTGCAGAATGAGTGGGGAATTTGGCTTGGCACCACATAACAGATGAGATTTCCTTATGCATTATTTTGTTTAACCCTGCCATTGCATTGGTAGTGGTTAATCTCCTAATTGTCCATAATATGGGAGGTTGCTACTCATTTCTGCTTCAGAATGGCCACAATAGACACACTTGTAATAAGCAGCCAACTCTTCCATTTGGGAAAGAGCAGTGATACCAGGCAGTCATTTTTCTTATAGTGTTCTTATAGTGCAGGGAAGATGTACTGAACCTAGAGGTTGAACCAGCATATGGGTGTCAACAAATGGCATGAACCTTTTCCCCATGCAGTTTCCATATAGCACCCACTGCAGTTATATTGATACCATTTAACAATATTACAGAACTCAAGTCAGCCATTGAGTATTCACACCACTTATAGGCAAGTAATGGTTAAGGCTTTATTTTCTGGAAGCAGAAATGCCTGGGAAAGTATAGTAAGTATAGGGCAGTGGTTAGGGCACTGGGCTACTGAGCAAAAGGTCGTGGGTTCAAACCTCAGCTCCGCCAAGCTGCCACTGTTGGGCCCTTGAGCAAGGCCCTTACCCCTCCCTGCTCCAGGGGCGCTGTATCATGGCTGCCCCTTCACACTGACCCCAGCTTACCAACATGCTGGGATATGTGAAGAATCAAATTTAACTGTACTGTATTATGTATATGTGACAATAAAGAAGCATTATTATAAAAAAGGGACAATGTACTTTTGCCTCTAAAAGGAGTTTCATTGGTGAACTACATGCACAACAGGTTGGAGCATCTTTTTCAATAGCTATTCAGTGACCAATACAGTAGAGCAGGTCACTTAATTTTGTAGTTAAAAAACACCTACATTAAATACTGCTAAACAGTTTAAATATATACGTACGTAACGGCTCAAGACTCGGCTCTTTAGAAGAAACAACCAAGAAGTGTGTCTCAAGGGCTGATTTAAAAAAGGACAGTAGCCTACATGTTTGTAATATTCCCTATAATTTTATAGATTTTAATAAAGCTAAACAGGAGAAGTTTCATTATACAAGTTTGATGAGCATTACATGTAAAAAGACATTTCTTAATGCGATGTCTAACCCTGAACACAGTTTAGAATGAACATTTCCTAGGGGTTATCAAAAAACATATAAAAACCTATCAAGCCACCAGTGAATTAACAGTGGGTCTGCAAGTATAGGGAAGTGAAAGCTGCCCAAATAAATGGACGCAAATGAGTTGTACACACCAGTGAAGAGTTCCTTATTTAAAAAAAATAATAATAATGTTTGGGCTTACAGTTTTCCCCTACTGTCATGTTAATAAGGATGTCTTATCCCAAAGTCACCAAGTGGCATGCTTGCTTATGTACATGAGAAATTATGGCAAAATTCTTCCAAACAGCATTTATAATTTGAATTATGGATATTAAATTAATATCTGGACATTTTAAGTGCCATTTTAGGTGTAAAGCACCAAGTATCCCCAGTCAATTTAAGTGCTATACTGCGATCTCTTTCAATTCAAAGTATAGTCAAACCATAAAATTATCAGCAAAAATTAAGTTAATACAAAAAACAAAAAAAACATTTGAACTAAATTCAACAAACATTACCAAATATTCAATCACAGCTACATGTTAGGAAAATCAATTTGGCACAGCAACACACAGCAAGTATTTACAAATCAAGTAAAGACTAATATATGCAATGCCTAACCATTCCAAATATCCACAAACTGAATATATGATGATTCCACCTGGTTTTGTGCAATGTTTATCATTGTTGAACTCAAACAATATCAATCTGAACTTGTCTCAGGTCCAGAGAATAGAGATACATGATACAGAGATACTTGATTGTAAATCAAGTATTATGACCGACAAACAAATTCTGCCACTGCAAATGAAATGGGAACAAGGTTAATGGTTGGTAAACTTACATAAAAAATAATAATAAAGGACTAATGCACAACAGGCTAGTGTTGAAATAAAAATAAAGTTCGTTAATCAGATCTCAATTACGCAGATAAAGAACTATGACAATAAGCAAATTAGACGCAACATTGTTTTTGTTTCTTTTTGTTTGTGGATTTATGCAGTTTTCTTTAATAATACCGAAGCAGCCTCAGAAAACAAGCATATTGTTGGTTTTTCGATTCATTACCATTATCCAAAGTCTGAGGGCTATGCATCATTCCTGTGTGGGACACTTTCTCCCCATAAAATAAATTTTTATTGAATTTACACAGAAAGAGTTAACAGCTTGTAGATACAGTAAATTAAATGTTTGCCCTAACTTGCGATTGGAGTCCTGAAAAGTGTACCATGTGTAAAATAAGGTTACATTCAAACAAATACACAGGTCAAATGTTTAAACATATGACTGAAGATACACAAAAGATTTATATTTAAAAAAAAAAAAAACGATTTCAGCAAGTATCAAAATGTATTTAATAATCCAATTCACAATCCCATTCCTTCAGTGGTTTAAAACAATAGTTGATGTGTACCACTACTTTAACTGTACACTCTTTTTAGGGGTATTGGAAGAATCGGCACCGATTTCAAAAGTATTATAACTTTTCTGCACAAATTACAGTATAAAGTGATTCTTAAAGTAATACTAGTTAAGCTTACTGGAGGCACTCTTACAATTGCCATCTTTTGGCTATAGGAATTCCACCTTATTTGTCCTAAAAAGTAATAAACAATAAGTACAGGTTCTACGTGTTTTGTTTTGTTCCCCCCCCCCCAATGCATCATATAACTAAACAGTATTTGTCACATTATGGGGACTCAAAAAAACAAATCAAATAAGTTTTCCCTAGTGGTACCTTCCTTGAGCAGACAGAACAGCTTGAAATATTCAAAGCAGACCTAAACGCAAGCAGACAAAATACTGCCATGCAGTCAATTCAGCAATCTGAATGTACACACAAGTATACATCCCTACACTCATACAGAGCCACCCAACAGCACACTGGAGGTAAACGGTCAATTAACTCGGACCTTGCTCATATCTTCCCTTGATCATCATGTTCAGCAATGGGCCAACCTGTGAAACAAAGATATGCTGACCGTTCATTTTTTAATGTTATCTTTGATGGCCAACAACCAGCTTATAAACTCCAGAAGATCCTTTCTCACAGTCAAAAGGAGAATATCACAAACTGGAATAACTGATTCATAGCGATTTTCCACAGGCACCGGTTTATCAAGGAAAATAAAGCGGGAATTACTAGGAAGCGCAAAGACACAGCAGGCTTTTAAGCCGTGTCTCGGTTCTGACAGTGGAAGGATGGCTGTAGGTGAAAGCAACACTTGCTAACTGTAGGAATGTGTGCCACTATGCCACAAAACAGTTAGGTTATAAAAAGCCAAACATGATTACTAAAATTATAGAAGATTATAGAAAAACAATATAAAAGTTGAATAAATTCTTGAACAGTCAAAATGACTTTTAAGGTACACTGAATTTCATTTTGCTTAAAAGCAGGTTAACTACAAATATATTTGTATCTAGGTTAAGGTCAAAAGACAGAGGGAATGTCTCTAATGCACTAATCTTACTGAAGTGTTTAAAAATAGAAAAACATTATGATTGAATGCTCTACTTTTTAGTACCTCATGTGGGTCCCCCAAGGCCTCTCCCAACATCTTTTCAATGTTCCTCATAATGGCCACCTTCTGATGAGCCTTCAGTGGGTACTCTATCCTCTTTGGAGTGGGTGCACCCTGAAAAGAACAATATCGGTACGTTTCACTTGTGATATGAGATCACCGAACACAAAAGGCTCTGTATGGCTGAAATGACATTACATGCAATTTTGAAACGAGCCTGGGAGCTTTGGGAGTAACTAGTTCTAGAATGTGTGCATCCATGCAGAACCCAAGTCATGATGGGTAACCAGAGAGCTAGGGATTCTTGTGTGCCACTTGAATGGTCATTGGGAGGCTATTTGCGAAAGTACTTCCAATGTGTCTTTGGGTAGAGTTGCAGCCATAGCAACTATGAAGTTTATTTACTTAACAGTTTGGATACAAGTTTTGCAAGTGTGTTTACAATGATTGGCTTGGTTTTATAAGCCCTAAATGCTCATCTGAATAGCTGAAAGACCTTTAATTCCCGACATCATGACGAGCGTCACCTTTTATTGACTTAATGAAAACAGGAAACAAAATCAGCCTGCACATGAATACCTTGTACCAGAAGTTGACAGTGATAGTTACTCCTCCATTTAATAGGGACTCAATGTGATGCCACCTGCATTATTAAACAGAAACATGCATCACCAACACAATAACATCCCTCAAAGATGAATTCAAGACCCACTAATTTCATAGGTGGAGTCTAACAATACAATGTGCGAGTTGTTGAATTATACAGTGCAGTCTATATGTAATTGGACAGCAACACTCCTGTCTTGGCTCTGTACTCCAACATATTGGATTGTGATTCCTATATGGTTTGTCTAATATGGATGTAGATGGTTCTTAAACTGATATTCTAGCCCTTTTAGACTAAAACATTATTTCCATTCATATACATGCTGCAAGAACAAATTGAGGCTTCAAGTTCATAAAGTCATCCATGTTTCATGGATTGTCCCTCGATATGGCATAACGTTTCATAGATCAGTAGTTAAAAATCTGGGTTTGGTCTGCAAATTTAAAATATAGAAAAAGCCACATGGAGCTCAATAGTATTTCAAGAATCCATTTATAAACCATCACGTTGCTATGATTAAATGAAACAGTAAATCGACCTCTCTACAAATAATTGGCAAGCACCTCTTACCAGTACATTGGAATGTACAGCACATCACCTGGTCCAACAACCGCCTCATATCCAAGGACATTTTTAAATTTTGGAAACTTTTCATGATCAGGGTTTTCAAAGTCAACCTACAATAGCGAAGAATATGCGATTAGGAATAATTTTGTGAACATGCATATACCACGATACACTTTTAAGATCAGGGACTGTGAATTTATGCAGCAGCCCCACCACTTGCTTCTCTAAAACACTGAAGGCAGTGGTTAGACAAAAACGAAAAAAGCTCTGACACTTGGAATCCAAGAACCAGCTACCAGCAACAGAGAATCAAAACCATTTCTGTTTACCCACGACAGTGTCAATAATATAAAGAGTTCTACATGGATAATATACCGTCATAATATACAACAATACAAAAAAATTAGTTCACCCTTAATTGCAGATTTGACATCAAGTCCGAGATATATCTGCAGTAGCAAAAGTAGCAATACCTGGCTCTGCCTGTCACATGGATGATGAACAGGGTAGGGGTAGAGACACTCAAACTGGTCTGGTGGGAAGAGGATGCACCGCTTGTAACCTTTGATTTGTGCAAAGAAATTCTGTTGCTCATCATAATGTGCTGGTGTCACATTGCCTTTTTTTTTTTTAAAAGAGAATAAAAAAATATGCAAGAGAGCACAATAGATATAGAAGTTAAAATCATTCAGGCAATTTATTATCTACTAAAACATAAAAATGGAAATGAAATATCAAAGCAGCTTCACTTTATTGGTATCTAAATGGCTTGCTATAAGCTATTGCTATAATGCTGTACCTTCCATGCCTATGAGCAGCAAGTTTGATGTTAGCTGTCCCCAGTTTCGTTTGGTTTGCTGTTTGTTGATCCAGTTCCAGTTGAATCCCAGAAAATCCACAACAATTTTTCGCCCAACTGTGTCATTCAGGGTTTGCTGCAAGTACACTCTAAAAATCAAACAGTCACTGAATACAAGGCTCACAGAGGGGAAGAAACTGACTGTAGCCCATCTGTTGCTATGCACAATTTCCCAGCCACCCCCTACCCTGTCCACCAATGGACCACCGATAATCAGATATTATTTGAGTGGTGATCAAATATTATCCAGATATTGCCCAGATATTATCAGCACAGCAGTGACACTGAAATGGTAGTGTTACGTTAGGGTGTGTGGCATTGGTACAGACGTATCAGGCACAGCAGTGATGCTGGGGGGTTTTCTGAAACTTACTGGCCACTTTGTTAGACACATAAACCTACAAACTATTTGCAAGGCATGCCAGAGGAAAGCCTTTTCTTTCATCTAACCACAAACATAAGCGTCTGGAGTTCGCTAGACGCTACTGGAACTTTGATTGGAACCGGGCCGGGTTCTAAAAGATTTTTTGCTTTTTGAAAACAAATACTCAAGGTGGGTTTGGCGTAAAAAGAAGGATGGTTATACAGAAAAGAACCCAATCCACACTGTTAAGTATGGTGGAGGATCTGTGAGGTTGTGGGGCTGTTTTTCCTCCAAAGGCCCTGGAAACCTTGTTAGGATACATGACATCAGAGGCTCCATGAAGTACCAGGAGAATTTAAATGAAAATCTGGCTGCCTCTGCCAAGAATCTACAACTGGGTCGTGGTTGGATCTTCCAGCAAGACAATGATCCAAAACATGCGTCCAAATCCACACACAAATTGTTCAATGACCAGAATCAAGCTTTTGACATGGCCATTCCAGTTCCCTGACCTAAACCCCATTGAAAACCTGTGGGGTGAGCGAAAGAGGAGGGTTCACATGTGAGGACCTAGGACTCTGGAGGATCTGGAGAGATTCTGTATTGAGGAGTGATCTCAGATTCCTCGCTCTGTGTTCTCCAACCTCATAAAGCATTATAGGAGAAGACTCAGTGCTGTTATGTTGGCAATGCAGGGGTGCCGATAATTGTGACATGTGGTTTTGTTAAAAATATATATTTTTGAATAAGGTTTTTATTGTTTTTTTAGAATACATTTACTTCAATTAAAGGTTAGATTTCTCTCATACTTTCAGTGCGAGATTAATCTAATTAACCACAAATACTTTTTTTCCAAAACATTTTTTATCCATCTTTACCAAGGGTGCCAATAATTCTGGAGCTGAATGTATATAGACTGGGTAGAGGCTGGATGAAAAATTGTGCATAAAAACAGATGGGCTACAGTCAGTAATTGTATAGGCCTACCTACAAAATGCACCAATATGGTGAGTGCAGGTACAAGGTGTGTGTATCTGATCAACTGGCATCTCAATGCAACACCTGTGCTAGTTAGCACTGAATCAGGTGTCTTGTAACAGAAAAAACAATAACCTGTATAGTGCTGTTGTTTAGGCAGAAAGGTTTTTTCATTAAGATTGAATCTTTAAACTGCAATATGTGTCCATAAAACTTTTGCCATGGAAAAGTAGACAAAATGGCAATTTTGCTCAATAATTTGCCAAGTCAAATTCAATTTAGTTGAACCTGTAAAAAAACATCATACGACTCACAAAGGTCAGGCCAACTAAACAAGGAGTAATCAATGCTCACTGACCCAGTCATAATCCTGCTGTGTACACGACACGATTTTAGCCCCAATTTTCCTGTTCCAGACTAATTTAAACTCAAGATTAGAGCCAAGTTGATGTATGCTCCTGTCTCAGACGCTCAGTTCAGAGAGCGTTTGAGTCGTCCTAGCAAACACAAATTTTAAAAATTAATATCGGTACAAATTCATGTAGTGTGAACGATGTGCGGCAACAAGTGGGAACAGTGACGAACAACAGATAACGAGAGTGCACGTAGACTTATTGGAAGCTTTCACAGTAACTGGAAATAAAAGATAGCCCTAATAGACTACTATAAAAGTTACATTGACATTTTACAAAACAGGGTTATACTCGCATTATAAAGCTGTTTGAGAAAGTGTAAATGTATACAACATGCATTGCGAAAAGTTTTATTTAACATTTTCATTCTTTCTTTATTTACAGTTAGTAAATTAAGATTTTTTATTAAAAAAATTTTAATGGCAAAAGGTGTTATAACTAAGGCCAGGGTTATACTTGCTGTTAACTACACGGACGGATACGCAAAATGGTATACACACTATATGACCAAAAGTATGTGGACACCCGACCATCACACCCTCCCTTTGCAGCTAGAACAGCCTCCACTCTTCTGGGAAGGCTTTCCACATGATTTTGGAGTGCGTCTGTGGGAATTTGTGCCCATTCAGCCAAAAGAGCATTTGTGAAGTCAGGCACTGATGTTGGACGAAAAGGCCTGGCTCTCAATCGATGTTCCAATTCATCCCAAAGGTGTTCAGTGGGGTTGAGGTCAGGGCTCTGTGCAGGCCACTGGAGTTCCTCCAAACCAAATTCATCAAACCATGTCTTTATGGAGCTCGCTTTGTGTACAGGGGCACAGTCATGCTGGAACAGGAAAGGGCCTAACCCAAACTATTGCCACAAAATAGGAAGCATATAATTGTCTAAAATGTCTTTGTATGATGTAGCATAAACATTACCCTTCATTGAAACTAAAAACAGCACTAGACCATTATCCCTCCTCCACCAAACTTTACTGTTGGCACTATGCATTCCGGTAGGTAGCGTTCTCCTGGCATCCTTCAAACCCAGATTTGTCCATCAGACTGCCAGATAGTGAAGTGGGATTCATCACTCCAGAGAGTACGTTTCCACTGCTCCAGTGTCCAGTGGCGGCGTGCTTTACACCACTCCAGCTGACGCTTGGCATTGCACATAGTGATCTTAGACTTGTGTGCAGATGCTCGACCATGGAAACCCAATGTACAGTTCTTGTGCTGATGTTACTTCAAGAGGCAGTTTGGAACTCTGTAGTGATTGATGCAACAGAGGATAGGCGATTTTTACGCACTTCAGCACTCGGTGGCCTCGCTCTCTGACTTTGCATGGTCTACTGCTTCGTGGCTGAGCTGTTGTTGCTTCTAGACGCTTCCATTTCACAATAATAGCACTTACAGTTGACCAGGGCAGATCTAGCAGGGCAGAAATTTCACGAACTGACTTGTGGCAAACATGGCATCCTATGACAGTGCCGCATTTAAAGTTACTGAGCTCTTCAGTACGACCCATTCTACTGCCAATGTTTGTCTATGGAGATTGCAATGCTATGTGCTTGATTTTTTACACCTGTTAGCAATGGGTGAGACTGAAACACCTGAACTCAATAATTAGGAGGGGTGTCCACATACTTTTGGTCATAAAGTTAAAGGAGTACAGAGTGCTGTACTTTTTAGACTCAGATGGCGTTTCTGCACTGAGCCTTGCTGATTTTTATCATTCAATGTATCTCTGATGTCAAGAACATATCTTTTTTTCTAATCCAGTATCTCACGCAACATCCATTGTCTAAAAAAAACACGTTACACATTAATAACCTTATCGGCAAATCAAGACGCGATATGATCTATTTACTTGCCATTTTGCAAATGGCTGCGAGTGTGAACGCATCGCTGGAAAAGTTCATCGAGTAATGTTTTGTATTTTATATCTGAAAGAGGCTATAAACTGAAGAGGCAAAACGTAGTGTGACATAATTTTATGATCGCATTGGTGTGTAGCTAGACCTCATAAAGACCCCTATTAATGAATCACATGAATAAAATCAAACATCTTTTAAGGTTTAGTCTAATGATACCCTTGATGATGGCCGGCCAGTGTGTGTGAATCAGGCAGAAGAGGCTGATGTTTTAAGGACCCCATTGCAGCCATTCATAAACAGCTCCCACTTTTAAAGTCAGCATGTTCAAAGGAGGTCATTGCCAAGCAGGGCATTGCAAACCTGAGTGAAAGAGAGTGGAGGAAAAAACACACTCAGGCTAGTCAAACCTGATGAGAGATGTTGATTTAAACGAGTAGATCTTGGCGTGTCTATTTTCAGCAGATGCAGAAATGAGAGAGAGGGAAGGAGAGAGAGAGAGAGAGAGAGAGAGAGAGAGATTCAGCCGAGTGAGTTTATCAGCGTGGCACCTGCTCTGGTACATTCTTGATGAAGCAAAGGTTGTCTTCATTAAGGGCATTAATATTCATGACGCATGGTAATTTTGACACAGAAAAGGTCTCTGTAACCTTTTCTTGTGTGAGAATTTTTTACTTCTCAAGGAAATTACAGTCCGGCAATGACTTAATTAATGCTTGCTTGCTGGGCTGCAGTTTGAGGGCCTGTCAGTTTGGGGCTGCGCTTGCCTGTCATCCTGGCACATGGCTGCAGAACATAGAGAGAGAGATTGAAGGAGAGATGCAGACTACTCATCCTCACTCAGAACAAGGCCAGACTCTCTCTCTTTCTTTCTCAATATGTCTCTCTTCTACCATCCATTTGCTTTCATTCCTTTCATTCTCTACATTGCTTAATCTTCAGAATTATTAACCGTGCCACATGTTCTTGACCTTGGCTTTTTACTGTATTTGTTGTGATTAAAACTTAGCCCTTAAACTAAAACCACTGCTCAAAAATCACACACCTCTGTCAGTTCAGCCCCAACATACAAAGAATTCATGGGAAATTCTGTCAAACGAGAGCAATTTTGATTAATTTAATATAAGATATGATGGTTTAACAAGGTAGATACCAATCTGAAATATTACACCATAATATACTTAAATATTATAATAGTTATACCAAGTACTCTACCATTTATATGCTTATATGTATGCATACACCAGAAGGGAAAGTCCAGTGGCGTCACAATTGTAACAAGCCCATTTTCTCCAACTACAGCATAAGTAGGGATACGTATAAATATGCCCTTCACCATCCTCTGTCTGTGTTAAATTCCATAATGACAAAGCAAAAACAGGTTTTTGGAATGTTTTGTAAATTTCTTAAAAATAAAAGACTGAAATATCACATTTACATAAGTATTGAGACCCTTTATTATGACACTCGCAATTGAGCTCTGGTGCATCAATGGTCCTTGAAATGCTTCTACAACTTCATTGGAGTCCACCTGTGCCTTATTGAATTGATTGGACATAATTAGGAAAGGCACACACCTGTCTATATAAGGTCTCACAGTTGATGGTGTATGTCAGA
>JAOUQW010000038.1:13944106-13966954 GCA_028565825.1 Olivaichthys viedmensis | reverse complement strand
CGCTCTCTCTCTCTCTCTTGCCCCCTCTCTCTCTCTCTTGCTCTCTCTCTTTCTCTCTCTCTCTCTCTCTTGCTCCCTCTCTCTCTCCCTCCTCTCTCTCTCTCTCTCCCCCCCGACAGTGTGTGTGTAGCAGCATCCTGTAATCAGGTCACATTTCACTGAAGCCTCAGCATCCATCTCTCGCTTGTAGGGGAAGCAGATCCTCTGACTCGGCGTTCTCTTGCTAAACCCCGGTTAATGGGAATGATGGTGCTGTTGTGTGTTCTCTCTCTTCTCCTCCCGATCCTGATGCTCTCGGGGTCTCCGGTCCATGCCGACGAAAAGCGAGATGGTAAAGATGCGGCGGAGAAAAGCGGCAATTTCATGGAAGACGAGCAGTGGCTGGCCACCATTTCCCAGTACAGTCGCAAGATCAAACACTGGAACCGCTTCCGAGATGTAAGTACGCTCTGGCGACCAAGACCAGCGTCGTTTTGTTTAATAGTTTGTTGTTGTTGTTTGTTTTATTTATTTATTTTTGACACACATTTAGCGTTCGGACACACAAAGCTTACAGAAGACTTGGTTTACATTGAGGGATGTTGTGAGCGAACCGTCTGACGTCGAGTTTGTCCTCGAGACGTGTCCGATCAAACAGCGCCCTGTTATGACATATTGTAATAATATTCTGTTTCCTCGCTTGAGAAAAGCTCCACTTGTCTTAATTTGGTATTACGTGAAACATATTTCGTCTAAGTAGTAGCTAGATGTGAGTAAACTGAACAACTAATAGACATTTGTATCTTTACATTGTAAATTGTCTAAAGTAAGATAGAGCTTGGTTTACATCATGAAAGGGTTCAGGCTCTGTCGACATGCTGTACATGCAGGATGTGCTCTTGAACAGTAGAACATGGAGGTTTAATAGCCACATCTACACTGTTGGCTAAGAGGGGAAACTTAATTCACTTGTGCTCTTATTTAATTCATTGGCTGCTTTCATTTTCAGAGTATCTGCTAGGATGATATTATTGTAATACAAGCGATTTATAAAGAATTTTGTAATGATATGGCATATTGAAGGGTTCTCAGGAATCATGTTTGAATTGATCCTGCGCCTGTGAAAGGAATTCACTTACACCTGCAAGCACTGAGGTACTGCATGTCTTTTATGGACAGTTAACACACCATACACACCTTACCAGAGGACCACCGATGAAATCTTTTAAATAAAAAAGCTCACTAAATCTGCATGGCACACACGCTTAAGACTGCAATGCCATCCTGCAAATATAACAAATCTAGCTTTTGATTGAGCTGTTAAACAACTTGAAGTAGAAATCTTTCCCTTATATCATACTGGCTGAACTTACATATAGGCTATCTTAGTTCACAAAAGCGGCAGAATGAAACATTAAACCCCCAAGGTGAAAATTTGATTAATCACTCTTAATGATTTTCCCGCAGCTTTTCTTAACCTCCTTCAGTTGGACTGTGTATTATTGTCTAAATGATTGTGTAAAATGGACATCTGGCAGAACTATTGATGGAATTACTCAAATCGTGGGCATAAAAAGATTAAGTGTAAATATGAATTAGAACAGGATTATTAATGGATGGGCCCAGGATTTTTACACGATAGACTTCGATTCGAGCTCTGCAGTAGCTTCTGTATTTTGTTCTAAGATTAATGATCAGCTACCTCCTGCATACACATATGCCATGCGATGGAGGAACTAATACATAGGAATGTCCTGTTGGAATAACTACTCTCTTGCACTTAAAACAAAATCACTCCAAAAAGTGTTTCCATGGTTTCTGTGGATTAGCCATCCAGTTTAGATCTTTTTTCTTTTCTCTCGAAGCGTCTGAAATTTAGTAGGGGATCATGGGGTTGGTTGTCACATTTTTTATTTTGGCTGTCATTTCTTGAATCAAATAACTGATAACCAAACTTGTCTACACTCTCAGAAAAAAAGGTATGAAACTGTACCTTTTGCTGTCACTTGGTGGTACCGTAAAGGGAACATCTTTTGTTTCATATTTTACCTGGAAATGTGAATATAGTGTACCTTAATTAAAGGTAAATAATTAGACATTAAGGACCACTGTTGTACCTTTAATTCACTTCTAAACTTTAAAGGTACATTACATGCACCTTCCCAGGTTAAAGATACACACTAAAGGTATGAAAGATGTTCCCTTAAGGGTACCACCCCATTGACAAGAAAAGATACAGTATAGTACCGTTTTTTCTGAGAGTGTATAATATGAGTTATATCTGACACAGCGCAGACTGTGAACTACTTTTACAAGATTGTCAGGACAACTTACAGTAGCTTTTTTTTATCCCCTGAATCAATAATCATGTTTTTTTAACAAAACAATCCTACGCATTGTACCTTTTACATTGTATTATCAACATTTTTAAACAGCACTCCATGGTATACTAGATATAAGTGCTGTGACAACCAACCCCATTCTCCCCTACTACAGGCTATAGACTTATCTTTAGTGGTAGAGCATACTATTCTCCTAGCCTACTTAGTACAGGATTCAAGTGAGTGTGGAAATTTTCATATGTATGACAACATCACACCTAGTCACACCATGACTTCTAAACTTTGCACTTTTGATGTGGAACACCCTGCAAGCTATCCAAATTCAGTATTTCAATGCATATTATACAAATCATGTGTATTTTAATATACCATGACAAGTATTTATTAAGCATAATAATCAGACATGTTCTGTTGAAAACTGTTTTACCAGCATTTAGCACCTTCTCAATCTTGATTGACCACCTCAGAAGCCACAGCCCTCCGTACCACTGTAACTGTGGGATTGTATAGTGTCAAGTATTCTCCCACTTTTGAATTTTTTTGGATGTAACATGGCCTCTGGGTACATTTTGTCTAAAGTATCCAGAGGTAATGAATACTCTGGTTTCAGACACACTAATCTTTCTGGAGTACTGTTTTGGCATGCTATTTAGAGCAGAAGTATGTGATTTCAGAAGGAGTGTCTGTCTTTCTTAATGCTTCTTTTTGTATAGATCAAATTGTGGAAATAGGCAGAGCGTCTTAGCTCCTAAATCTGCGCAAGTGCTTTTGTTTTGTTTCCATGTGATGCTACAACTTCGGGGAAGTCACATTGTTCCTATTGGTTACTGAAAACTGCACTTTTGGATTTGTTATCTTGCGTACCTTGTGTCCCAGGCGAACAGACACTGGAGAACCCCTGTAAATCTGATCCACCACACCTTCTCCTGAGAGCACCTACAACAACTGCTTTGATTGAAGTGTGAATTTAACAGCAAGACACTTGCTATGGTACATTTTAAAGTATCAAATAATCCTTTTCACTAAGCTGAGAGGCACATACTTGGAAAAAATGCAGTGGAGGCCTTCATACACATTTTGAGCAGGCGTGTGTCCTTCCCACTTCCAGAATATTGCTGCTTTAAAGCACAAGTCTCCTACAGTGTGAACATGTTAAGAATATGCGAGTATTGATAGAGGTCACACTTACATAAAAGCAGTACATACAGCACATCTTATCTTTAAAGGGTCCTTTATGTCATTTCAAAGTCAGATTACCCAAATAGATTACCCATTTTAATGCCCTTAGAGACACAGAGTATTGAGTGGTATTGTAATGAACGGCAACAGTAATCAAAACAGCAGAACAAAAAAGACATACGTCAACACACACAGATATCACTTTCCTATAAATATTTAATGAACATTGTTTGCAATTTATTGTTTTCTGCAAAGGAGGAGGAGATTTTTGTAGACATGAAGTAACTCTATTTGGACAGACATTTCTTAGAAGAATAGAATGCTATTTTATTGTCACATATACAGTACAGTGAAATTCATTCTTCACATATCAGTAAGCTGGGGTCAGAGCACATGATAAACCTCCCCTGGAGCAGTTAGGGTTAAAGGCCTTGCTCAAGGGCCCAACAGTGGCAGCTTGGCAGTGTTGAGGCTTGAACCCACAACCTTCTGATCAGTAGCCCAGTCCCCTAACCACTGAGCTAGTACCAAAGCTTTTTATTCTCTGCCTTTAGATGAGATTAGCATAAATTGAGCAAACAAACAGACATATAAATAGTCAACCTTTTCTTGCTTCCTATTCTGACTGTCCACTTATAGATCTTTGCACTGCTTAGTGTCTGTTAGCTGTGGGTATGAATGCTATTGAAATGGAACAATTTAAATTACAATAACTCATCTGTGGATCATGAAAAGGCTTTTTGAGTTCTGAACTAGTTTGCATCTTTCAAATGACTTGATGTGAAATAAGTTTGAGTCATCAGAGAATGTTGAGGCTACTTAAGGTGAATTGCAAAAATCATATTTAGAGAAATCTCATATTACACACAATTGAAATAATTTTGTTTGAGTTTACAGTGTACATAAACTTTTTTAATGTATTTCTAACGTCACCTATAGAATATATTTCATTATAGCCCAATATTTATGTTTTGTGGGTTTGTTTCCTAGCTTGTTTATTTGTATTTCATTATATTTTGGGTAAGGGTAAGATTCCCTCCCCCAAAATGGAACAGAAGGATATTTATAATGAGGTTTTAAATGGACCCACCATGACTAGTGATATAAAACAGGCAAAGCTAAGGAGATGAAGATCAATTCCACAGTGTTACAACTGGGAGCATGAGTTCTTTAGTCATGCTCTCTTATCTATTTTCATATAAGTAGGATGTAAAATCCTATTTCACGGTCAATATTTAAGTCCAGATGAATGACAATGTAACATATTACATTACATTAGCTCAGCTCTGCCAAGCTACCACTATTGGGCCCTTGAGCAGTGGTGGCTCAGTGGTTGGGGCACTGTGCTACTGATCAGAAGGTTGTGGGTTCAAGCCTCAGCACCACCAAGCTGCCACTGTTAAGCCCTTGAGCTGCCACTGCTGGGCCCTTAACCCTCCCTCCCAGGTGCACTGTATCATGGCTGACCCTGCACTCTGACCCCACCTTACCGATATGCAAAGAATGAATTTCACTGTACTGTACTTGTATATGTGACAATAAAATAGCATTCTATTAGACAATTTAAAATCTCCACTGGATACAATTTCTTTTATATTTAATATTTTATTTTAATACCAAGCTGTACAATATCTGTGTGTAACAGTGTGATGGATATGTATAATGATAATACGTGTTACAGAAGATGAATCCACAGTAGAAATGCAATACATATTCTTTTGGCTGCAGTAACTAATGACCATCTCAGTGGTGTAATAGGACTAGAAGAAGAAGGCCTTTATTGTCACATATACAAGTACAGTACAGTAATAATCTTTTCTTCGCATATCCTAGCTGGTAGTAAGCTGGGGTCAGAGCGCAGGGTCAGGATTATGCTCATTATCAGCAAATAAGTAGCAGTTACTGTGAGTGCATGCCTGTGATTGCCCTCTGCTTCACCAACCGCTAAGAGAGAGTTTCTCAGAAACCAGGAGTGAAGCTGTCATCTGTTCCACTGAAAATAAACAACGAACAGAGCTGGCCAATCCTCTGGTGGCTGCCAGCCTCTATCTCTCCCCCTCTCTCGGTGTAGAAGGAGCTCATTAAAAAAGCAGTGCTTCCCTTCAGCAGCGGAAGACTGTGTCAGGCTTGCACCTGTTACACTGCCGCTACATTTTTAATGATGTAAATGTTTCATGCATCGTCTCCTCGGTTCTCTAGTTATTACCATGGTATTAGTATGCACACTGGACCAGGCTAGGGTGGTGTAATGTCACTCTTGGGGAAGCCTGTCATTTGGCGGATTTCCTAATTGCAGATAAGATGTTTTCAAGTTGAGATAAGAATGTTGATGACAGTTCGTAATGTCTTTATTGGTGGAGTTGAACCTTGATCATGAGATTAATTTGCTGCTTCTAAGCAAGTGCATTAATCACTAGTAAAATGCATGCTGGTTTGCATTTGTGAGCCTAATAAATGAATGAAGCTTGACTGCCATATCAGCATCAGCTGAAATGCTGATGCATCCATCTTCCCTCTCAGTGATAGGTGAGATACCTGACTGTGAAGTGTGAAGAGTGAACGCTTATGACAGTCCCGCTGGGCATGTGTCCCAGCTATAGGAATGCTCCACAGCGCTGTCATGACTGGCACTAATCCATCAGGATTCTAGTCACATGGCTGTGGAGGTGGGAATACCCTTGTTGCTGTATTGTCATCATAGCATATGGGCCATGATTACCTATAATGTAGTATGAGGTAATGCAACCAAATATCCCAAAATCCGGGTTATGACAGATCAGCATTCACCAAGCTAAACTGGCGCACAGCAACTGCCAACCTGCCAGAGAATCCTGTTTGCCCTACACCTGTTTTTCTAGCTGCACATTTGCAGGTTTTCTGCTCTAAATCCAGTACTGATAAACTTGGAAGTTTGACCAGAGGGACTGGGCGCAGGCTTAATAGGCAGCAGAGTTGAAGTGCATTGAGATGGCAGCTGATGAAGGCGAGTGAGCGGGGTGTAGAAGCTTGTCTTGGCCACACACCAGAAGCATTGGGGGGCTTTAATTGAGTCAAGAGAAGCTGGTCTTTCATCATGCCGCTTTTATGTTCTGTGCCCTTCTCTGCTGAATTGGACATTTTATCTAAAGAGTGCAGGTGCAGAGTGTGGCAGGCCCCTGCCAGCCTCAGTCTTGCTCAGTCTCCTATATGTTCCTGAGCAAGACTTTTATTCCATTCCCAAGGCTGGTAACATTATTACTGATCCGAATTAACATTTCCATCTTTCCACCAGCCTTTCCACTTTCTTCCAGGGAAGTCTGAGCGCAAAATATTGCATACGCTGTTAAGCAGGGCAGTTCAATACAGATAAAATAAGACAATATGTTGACTTTTTGTAGAAAACGGGTATGGAGTTCAATGGAAACAATAAGGGAACTCTCTGTCTCATTTTGCTTGCCCTTGATAAAGTTAAAAGACTGGCCTGGAACTTTTCTTTGAAAGTAGTAATGACTGGCCAAGTTATTTGGCAGAGAGTTCGTCCTAATGCCAGAGAAGTGTAGTCTGCCTTCAGCGATAATGAGCCAGAGTGTACTGGGAATGCCTTCTAGAAAAGTGTAAGGTTGACATGACCTGTCAAAGCTGTCAGGCTGTGCTCTATAGCAGTCAAGTCCCTTACTTCTTTTTGCTGCTTTTGGACAGAATGGATTATTGACTGCTTCTCATGTCAGATTTGCTCATTTAAAGGCATCACTTCATTTCCTGTCTCTCCTGATTTGCTCCCTCTGGCTCTCAGCTTTATAGCTGTCATTCAGTCTCATTGGGCTGGTGGCACTGTTTTTGAGGCCGAAGGGTCTAGCGCATTGAAGACTAACAACTGGGAAGTTGTTCCTGAGTTAGAAAGAGTTAGTTAATTTGCCCATGCAGCATCTATCCAGAGCCTGAACTGAATGAATCTACATGGAGTGGGATGAATTAGGGCTCAGGGATGGTATTGCGGTGCCTTGACAAATTAAATTTTGTGATTTTTGTAGAATGTGTCATACAGGTATATGAAAGGTTAAATGTAGAACCGGCCCTGTTGTCATGGACGTAACTAAATCTTTTTTTAAATAAGACCTATAGGTGTAGCGACATTAACATTTATCATTACATTTCATAAGATGTTAATATTAAGTTATCTGTACTGACATAAAGTACTGTACAAGTGATCTTATGTTATAGTTTCCTGCATGCACTATTATAGTGAGGTCTAGTATAGTTTCCTGTCTCTCCTGTTTTGCCCCCTCTCACTCCCATTTCTAGCAATTACTGTGTACTGTATACTACAGCTGCACAGTATGCCATTGGTTTCTGTAAAAAGTCGCAAAAGGTTTCATCCCATGTACACAAATCATAAGCATTTCCATAAACACATCAGATGATCCTGTTTATTCTACTGTGATGTTTTGATAAACTGAAGGTATTTGTAGTCAGATAATATTCAGTTACTTTTCTGAAATGTTAAAAATGGGTACAATGATACAGACTGGAATACACACTGATAATCAGGGAACATGGATATAGACAACGCACAGCCTGTATACGTACATCAAGGCTTCAACACTTCAACACAAGGACTGAACATTAACATGATGCCATGGTGCTTAAATAGTGACACAATGATTAATTGAAACAGGGGCTTGACACAGGTTATGGGAAAGCAATGAGGTATGGTTGTAACAGTATCATAGTACTAAACAAAATTTTAAAATATTTAATATATATATTTTTAGACAGCAATAACAAGGTTCAATCCACGTGTCTTGTCACACCACATTTTATCTGTATGAAATTCATTGACCCCAAGTCAGGCTTTAATTAATAGCTCAAGCTGCCCGAGTGCCTTTTCTCACTTTTGGCTTTCATGCGTCATTGTGCATGATACGGATGAGCAGTCTTACCCATTTCACATCAGTTTCTTGGAATCTGAAAGCTGAACAGACATACTACTACACTGAGCCTGCCACCCACAGCTTTATATTTCCCTAATAGACAAAAGTGAATCTGGGCATTAGTCAACTGCAGGGCATTCTCTTTGAGATGTTCGTTCTATTCTGTGCAAAGCCTCTGGGCTTCTTAAAATGATCTGTCAGTCGGGGTCAGAGATGTGTCTCTGAGGGGCTGCCTGCCTGTCTCCCCTGACTCTGAAAACCTCTCCAGGATGGCACGGCTTCAAACTTCTTCTTGAACATGAAGGAAAGCCGGGATGCTCGGAATCAGCTGAGTGGGCTGCTAGCAGTGTTTTTGATGTGCCGTGTTGCTAATCTGAAAAGCTTGGTCAAATAAGCCCTCATGCATGAATCAAGTGGGAGGCTTATGCTTGCCTGTCTGCTCCAACTGTGCTGTGACAGTGAAAACAGAGTTCTGGTGGGCGCAATCCTTATTCCTTGTCTTTACGTGGCGATAGGATTCTCAACTGAAAAGCGGCTGAATGTGAACACATGTATTTGCGAGCTGTTAGAAGCCCAGATGCTTGTTAACAGCCTTGTGGTGGTATCTTTGTGTGGGATGTGACCATTTTGGGGGCTTCACCGCATCCGAGTTTGATTAATTATGGAGAGAAACTTTACTGTAGGCTTTCTACATGCAGTCATTATAAACATGTAATACTGTCAAAGAGCTTGGTTGGAAGAGTCAAGAATCCTTTTTATATTGCTATATGACATAAAATGAGATGAAAGATGCCACAGCAGTTAGAGGAAAAAAACTGTAAGTGATATTATTCATTACATGACAGAGAGAAGTGTCCCTTCAGTTTTACATTGACATGGCAAGCAGTCTGGAAAAGCAGAGTAACTTACTATGGAATGGTGAAATTGAAGGAAATTAGACTATTGCCACATATATTTTCATTGCTTATTTCCTGGCTTTGAGTACATTTGAAACTGCAAGCATTATTCACTTTTAGATTATGCTGCTTCTCAAATGTAAGGGCTGAGCAGGTGATAGAGCGATCCTGTTCACCCAGTTTTGCTGAGTTTGTGCACACACAACCACATGCATGCATTCGACATCTACTCAATTTCTAATGAAAGGCTTACGTCACTCATGCATGCCTCTAAAGCACAGTTCAATTTTGAAAGAGCATGTTTGACATGCTGATTTCATTATGGAAATTTACGAGATTAGCAGGCTGTCAATCAGCGTTCTCGTGCACAGGAGAGGGTGATGTCTTGTGCTGCGCTGACTGATGAGACATGGTCCTGTGAGTGATATTCACGACAGAGCACACTCAAGGGAGTTCTCTGGAATATCTGACAGACCTGATAACACAAAGCACTCACTGGTTATCAGAGAAAACTATATCGTCAGGCAAAAAAAAAGCCTCACAGCCTGCTCATGCTGTCTAAAATATCACACAGGCTTCAAGATGAGTATGTCTGTGGTTCTCTGAGTTTGAGTGAAGTCCACCAGTGTTACTTCTATTCTGTCAGGGAAGGCTGTACGGAGTGTTCAGTCTGTGAACAGCAAAACTAAATTTGACAAACTGTCTCTTTTTCACACCATGCAGCACAGTTGCTTTACCAATGAAAGACTCGTACTCACTAAATATAGAAGCTTCTTAGTTGGTTAACATCATTTTTGAAGGAATCCTAAGATTTTGTAGCATCATGACTTTGCAAACTGAGGTGAGATTCTAATTTGAACATTTATAACATTTGAATCTTACTTAGACACAGTGATCATGTTAATGTGCTAGTCAGTATTGCTGTTATGTTTGTACTTGATTATGCCCACTGTCAATTCATGAACATGTAATGCTATCTTTAGTTTTCTCATATTGTAGGCAGGTGTATGTTTTGAGATTAGGAGCCTTAAAAAAAACTGACTATATGCTGTGGCAATATTTCTGTGTGTTGGGGCATGCTTGTGTTTGCTCATCATTGCAAAGACGAAGAACACATTAGCAGAACATTTTTTACTCACTTTGCTGTCTGAGTGTAAAATTGTCATACAATTTGTAGGAGTAAATGCCATGCCAATAGCATCTAATGATTGCATTTGGAGATATATTAAATGTGCATGCAGAAACAAACAAACAAACAAACAAAAAACGAACCAAACAAAAAAAACCTCACAATAGCCATCACCCTGACCTCATAAAAACCCCAGTTTCATCTGCATGCCCTACTATTTTTTCTGCTCCCTGCCAGGGCACTAAATAATGCAGACATCAGGGTACCAACATCGTGTCTGCCTAGTGTTATAGATTATCAAAGGTTTGAGATTCTAGCCTTTTAGAGAATGACATCATTCATGACTTTATTGTACCAGCTAAGGGGGTGAAGCTGTTTTTCATTTTGATGGAGCAAAAAGGTGTTTTGTTGGCTGAGGCTGTTTGATTAACGTTATGCAAATGGCTGAGTTGATGTTGTGCCAATCATAGAGCAATTTACTTCAATGAAATAGGTCTTGAAATTAAATGCCAAAGCACCATGCTCCTTTATGAGGAACGCTTATTCCCAGTGTTACTCTCTATGGTCCAAAGCAGTGTTTTCTGGCAGCCCTTTTATGTACTATAAATTTTTATAGGACTGTATTTCTCAAGACTCTCCAGTCCCAGCAAAAGGCACATAAATTCACAGAAAGGCTTGTATTTATTGTAGGACTAATGGCAAGTAAGCTATATATCTGTACTGGTTACTGACATTGTTTTATATTTTAACACATGCTGTACTGGTTATTGACATTGTTTTATACCTTAACACATTTGTCATCTTAACAGGATTATGCTAACTTTAACTTTTTTATACTTTTACTCCTGTACAGTATTTTTTTTCTTGTAATGTAATGTATTTGACACTGCATTAAAGACAAATTGTTATTACAAGTTTATCAAGTTTAATTCCATTAAGTCTAACATTTGTTAACACTTTTTATTTACAATCAGAACAGAAATAAGCAGTTACAAGGTGAATAATTCGTGATAATTACTGTGAAGACTCTGAATAGCAAGTGTATGAAGAAACAATTTGCCTATTCTTAGTGCACACATTGGGGAATATGCAGATGAATTATCAAAAGTTCTGCCTGGAGACCAGAGAGATATATTAAGCGGTTGTACGTTGTCTTTTCTTTTTTTTCTTTGTAATATCTCCTAAGAGACTTATTCTCCTCTAACTGTCTTATTTTCTTTTCTCTTTGACTCATCTGCCTCACGTTTCACCAGGAAGTAGAGGTCAGTAATGTGTTCTAAATCTGTCTCATGCCCTTGGCTTTCTTTGATGTCTCTTTTAAGATGAGAAATTCATACTCATCATCTATTTAACCCCTATGTGCTTGTGTCTTTCCACCCCCTTCTTTTGTTCTATGTTTCTGAACCTTTTAACCTTCTGCATGTTTTTACTTATTAATGTTTATCATTCCCTTCCGTACAAACCCATGAAGATTTGATTACATGGAATCCAGATCACATATAGGTTTATAAAAGTTTAACTCATAAATTTCCAGATTTGCATAATAAAGATCTCTCTTTCTCTTCATCAGGATGATTACATCAGATCGTGGGATGAAAATCAAAACTCGAATGAAAGTAAGTTTCATGCTTTCACAATAACCACTAATTGTTTGACTCATTGACAGTCAGGTCTGGCTTCAGCTGAAAGCACAATAACCAGTGCACCCTTCGTAAGCATCAGATCAGAAAACAGTCAGAGTCAGTGTTTATGAAGACATACATCCTCATTACAGCTGCTGCCCGGCACTATCTATATCTAATACCTTATAGCTGATATGAAGTCACCTCAGTGCGTTGGTGCGGAGAGATGGCAAGGGACATTTCAACACTGTATCTTGATTTGCAGTTCAACTGATAACCACAGAATAGAGGAGTCCATTAGCAAATATCTCAGAATGTAATTAATGGATCATTGTCAGTTCCACTGAAGGCCTAATAAGAGTCCTGAAGGCTTGATTTAGGACTGAGTGACATTGGCTTTGTTCCCACCAACTATGAATCCACTTAAACTGCAGACATCAGAGCACAGAGGTTCCTGCACTTTATGACTTATTTTAAGTTAGCACTCAAAGTCTGCAGCAGAATCATCAACCCTCTGACTACTAGTCATCTGACAGAAATTAAGTACTTTAACTGCCAATGACAGCTGTTATTAACTGTTCAACTCTCCAAGAAACACACACACCCACACACACACACACACCCACACACACACACACACACACACTATACATTACCATATATGATTCAATAAAAATGAAGTTTTAATGTATTGGAGACGGTATAGCTGGGATTTGTGTGTTTCCGTTACATGCTATCGAGATTTATATTCTATTCAGAGGTACCACAGAATCTAAAGTAGACATTTACTACTCCATTAGATACCCAAGGGTCAGTCAAGGCAAACATATTGTGACGTTGGCGAAGAAGACATTTTAAAAACAAGGAACTTGCACTTTTATTGGTAAACACACACTTGCAGCACAACAGCGGTAGCTTGGTGTTAAGCCATAGAACTAAGCCAGCATGGGAGAAGCCAATGGGGGTTTGCCGTACCCACAGGACTCCTGTTGACGGTGGACACAACAAACCCCCAGATATCGTGCCGGCTGAACCCATGCTGGCACGGACAACAAAAACAACCTTTCTCCTTAACACACATTATGCCAACCCCGCAAATTATTGACAAAAATAACCGGTGGCGCCGCGGTTGCTCACGGGTATGCAAGTGAACACACCATGCGAGCACCGCGACTCCACAATATATACACACTGACATAAAATTGCATTCTAAAAGTTATACAGAGAGGAATTGTTGTCTTTTGCTTTGTTTGCCTCCTTTCTCAGTAAAAACTCAGTTCATTTCTGAGGTGGATTTTTGTCAGCCCCACATAGCTAAACTAGTCTGTCTCAACTCAAAAGGCAAGCACTTGTAGTGTACACTGTAGGGCTTTTTATTCCCAGATGAAAGAGACAAAAGACAAGTCTCTGGTTACTAATCTTAGAAAGAGCAGGGAATCCCTTTATAACAAAAAGTGAACCTGTTTCTTCAAAGGGTTTGGGTGTTTTATACCTCAGTGGGTAAAATAAAATCATACTGAAGAATGCTATTGACCACCAAACTGTTACAAATATGAAAATACACCAGCATTCAGCATGCTCTCCTGCATGCATATGATTAACATAAAGGTATTGTAATGCTGCTATTGGAAGGTCAGAATCTATGTCCAGAATTACATGCTGTCAAACTGTCAAATCCCTGAAGGCCCTGTTTAAACCAGTTTCTCCCTGTTTGAGCTACTGACCATTATTCTTGATCATGTAAAGGCAATCATAAATATAAAATGACCTGTCAGTTACAAAGCAGTTATACTGTATGACCCAGTCACCTTCAACATAGTTATCTTTCTCATACATTTGCAGAGATATTTTAGCCTTTACAGATATCTATCCTTTGCTCTTGTGTTCAGAGTTATTCTGAAGGGTGAGAGTACCAAAGTCAATCTGTACCAGTCTGTCTGCTCTGGTTCCTGACCACAATAGCTCACGTTAAGAGCTTGTTACCAAATCAGGAGCTTCTTACTTTCAGCTCCAAGACACTGATGATCGTATTAAATGTCCCTGCATGCCTAAACAAAGGATGAGTGTGATGATTAGGCCAGGAAGCAGAGGCAGCATTCATTTTCTCCATCTCCCTAAGCTGGATTTGGCTCTGTCTCAATACAGAAATCCTAATTACATTTTTTATAAGGTTAAGCTCTTCGGGGACACCTTATAAGATATATCCAGAGAGTGAGAGAGGGAGAATCAGAGATGTAGAGGTAAAGGATGTCTAGGAATGGGTAGTGAAATTCGTGCCGTTCATCACAGTCCAGCAATTGTCCTCTCTCTATAGCGGCCCTGTTGCTATGGCAACATCATCGTTCTTGTGTTTTCTTTAATATTTGTGAGGTTGTAGTGATGTACCATGGTTTATAGATCCACCCAAAGCCACAGTACCACTGAATACCTGCATGCATCTGAAGAAAAAGAAAAATCATTCAGTGAATGTATGTACCTATGTTTTGAAAATATGTTTCTTGTGAATTCTTGTATGCAAACATTTAAATTAAACTTTGAATGTGTGCTTCCATGTAATCCGCAGATTTGAACAGGAAATTAGATTTTTAGAAAATTGCATTCCCCTCTCTCTCTCTCTCTCTCTTGTTTTCTCCTACTACAGATGTAGACACCACTAAAGACCCCTGCCAGAAGGTGAAGTGCAGCCCGCACAAGGTGTGTGTTGCCCAGGGCTACCAGCGTGCTGTGTGTGTCAACCGCAAGAAGCTGGAGTACAGGTGAGCTGAACTTACACTTTAATAACCCCCCCTCCAACACTACCAGCCCGTCACACCCAGGAAACAATGCACACAAAGGACACTTTGTTCTATCATAAAGAAGCAATCACACATTTGCCATATGCAGGGTATAGCAATTACACTTTAGAATGCCAATACACATTTATTAATTTACTCCATAAGGCATTTGACCTCTTTAGAAACAATATATAGATTTCCCTTTTGGACATGGTTACACATTACAACTCATTACATAGCATATATTACACCACCTTTTAAACCACTTATTTACAGTTGTTTCTCAATTGCACAACACAGTGTCTCTGCTAAGAAATGTCTCAAAACTGTTTTCAAAACCATTAGCAAAATGAAACCCTAGTTTTCACAACCATGTTAACTCTTCTTAAATTACATAATCACCAATAAATGGTACAGACCTGCACCGCTCCAACAGTTATGATGGTCACACTATGCTGACAAATTGAGAACACAATGATGGGTTGATAATGGGTTGCTGAATTGGTTCAGTGGCTTCACATTGGGAACACATCATGGTGAAACTACATGCTTGCTGGTTTGGGGCCTGGGCATCTTTTCTCTGATGGCTACTATTGTGACCTTGGTGTGTAACTCTAGGCTGCTCTAGGCCTGCTGCTGCATGGCACCCCTGTTCCCCTCAGCATTGTGGCCCTGTAAAACTGCTTTGTGGCTCTAGTGTGGATTAATAAGGTTTTAAGAAAACCATGATGTGTGAATAGCAATTACAGTGTATGTAGGTGAAAACATTGCAGTAGTTTCCATTTTCTGAGCAGAATATCGTAAAAACCTTAATGATATTACAGCACGGTAAAAAGAAAATTGAAAAAAAAAAACATTGTTGTATAAAACAACAAAATTATATTACTTTGTGGGATTTAGCCTTTCAGCTCTATTTTGCTCACCTTTTTTCTGCATCACAGGATAGATAGTCTCTTTTTTTCAAATCACATCAGGAAAGACCTCAGCCCCGGTCTCTATGAGCACGATCCCCAGCAAAAGCGAAGTCACCACCTAAGGCTATTAAACTCATAAATCTGTCATTCACAAGTGTAGAATATGTTAATATGTCTGAGAAAGGGGAACAGAAAACCCCACATACTGTAGGTCTAGACCCAGACATGAGCTTGTGCTGCACAGTGAAAACTGAGCATCTGATCTGCTGTTGTGAGAAAGGGGATCACTTGTTCATAATAGTGCTCAAAGAGCACAGAGAGAATTGACTGCATAAGCCTATGACTAGCGTTACAGTAATTAGTTTTTTTTTTTACAGGCTGAAGCATCCAATGTTGGGTCAGCAGGAGAACAACTGCAAGCCCTGTCCTGTGTCTGCCTCTGGGACTGTGTGTGGTTCTGATGGACATAACTACGCTTCTCAGGTACAACACAGTTGCTACTGATATGTACATTTAAACTGATTTATTTAATTATTTATTTTAATTTAATCTAATTTCAAAGGTCATTAAAGTGCACAATGTAACACTTTGTGTTATTGTCAAAACTGGCAGAAAAATAGAATGATTTGTTTTTTTGTAGAAGCCATGTTCTGATGCTCTGCTTCTGTCCATTTGTGCATGTTACTGAAGGAAATGATGGAATCATTGCATTTGATTGTTTCCCTTTATGACTCTCCTATGAATCAGCATGTGCAGTGACAGTGGGCTGCTTGGTTATTTCCCTGTCGTTAGAAGTTACCCATTTATAGTGGCCCCTGAGGTCCACAAAACAAAAAGATGAATAGCTTATAGGGATTCCAAGTAAGAGGGGAGGGGAGGATAAGTGCCCTTCAGATAGACACAGAGACAGGAAGAGAAGGAAGAAAGGGAAAGAGATTCATGTATAGTCTCTTTTATCTTTTGCTGACCTTGTTGAGAGGCTGAGGTACTGAAGGAAATTGGCTTTCACTGTAGCTTCTTTGGAATGGTAATGCCTCATTTGAATGAGACATCTTCTTGCTTGTGGTCAACTTTATAAAATACTTGATCGGAATCTGGACTATAATTTTAATACCACTGGTCAGACAACCTACTCTTATGCTGTGCCACACAACAGTGGTCAAGTGTTGCTGCAGCACATCTTATTCTATCTTTGTGTGTGTGTGTGTGTGTGTGTGTGTGTGTGTGTGAGTGTGTGTGTGGTTGCCTCAGTGTAAGCTGCAGCATCAGGCCTGTCTCACGGGGAAGGAGCTGAGTGTGAAGTGTACTGGTCCCTGTCCATGTGCCACCACAGCTGTGCCGAGTACGGTGACAGACAGTAAACACGGTACGTAGTACTTTCAGTCAACACCAAACTACTGCAGCTGCTACTACTGCTGTACTGCTATAACTTCCTCCATCACTGCACCGCAGCAAAGCTTAAAGCTAAAACAGCTCTATGATTTATTTATTACTGCACCTGCACACGTAGCATTTTGTTGCTGCCGATTCTGAATCTGCTCCAGGTCAGGTGTTTGGGGGAGTGGACCACTGCAGTGCTGTGCTGCTATTAGCCATTCACTGAACTCATGGAGCACATTTACTAAACTGCCTCTCACAAACCTCATTTACATAAGTCATGGCCACCAGGGACTTTCATCTCGTTTAAATGCATGTGATTTACAACTGAAATTGATCTACTTGGCAAAGAAACAAGTGGAATGCCAGTGGAAAATATATTGAAAGATAATTGAAAATGACCTTTTTAAAAGGCATTATATCAGACAAATAAAGCAATTGGGTTGTATGCAATGCAATACGACTGTATAATATAATAGATTTAGAGGCATATCTTAGGACAAACATGACATATTAATGATAAGGAATACTAAGGACTACTGGTTAGAGATAGCCTCAAGACATTTTTCTCTCTGACATCCCCTTAGAAGCATACAGTTCTCCCTGTAACTCAGGCTGTATTGATTGATCAGCAGTTCACTGCTTATTCAATCTCTTTCTCTCTTTTTGTAGATATCTCTGGGAGGTTATGCCTACCCTCTAACTGAGGTGTCTTTAGGTTTCAAAACAGTTCTTTCACATTTGCCCTTGCCCAAACCTTTTCCTCTCCCTCTACCCAACTTCTTCCCTTGTTTTTCTCCTTCTCTTTACCTTTATTTTTCTCCCTTAACATTCTGAATGCTCTCTTTCTCCAATTGTTTACTATAGAGAGTTGTACAGGCCAGGACCTGGCAGATTTGGGTGATCGTCTGAGGGACTGGTTCCAGCTGCTCCAGGGCAACGCCAAGCAGAACAATACAAGCAAGCCTGCAGCCAGCTCAGCATCAAGTGAGGCCCAAAGCTCTCAGCTGTCTGCTCTGCCATTGATTTGATGCTGAACAAGATTACACCAATGAACTTTTGCTGAGGCTGCCTAAACCCAAAGCTCACTGCTGAGAAGCAGAACAGAGTTAGCATATTATATTAGGAATGTACTTGTAAATGCAGACTGTTTGCAATGTATATACATTACTTCCAGTTTTTAAACCTGCTTTCCCAGGTGCCATAAAAATCATGTTTAATCAAGATCAGCTTATTTCAATTAAGTTACTTTGAATACCAGTCACAAAAAGGCTGTAAGCTGAAATAGCGTACGTTTTATTATGCACTTCTCTGTACAGTTCTGGACCGCACTCTGGTGGCGACCTGTAAGGACTCCATTGGATGGATGTTCTCAAAGCTGGACACTAATAATGACCTGTATCTGGACCAGGCTGAGCTGGCTGCCATTAACCTGGACAAGTACGAAGTGTGTATCCGGCCCTTCTTCAATTCTTGCGATTCCTACCGCGATGGCAAAGTCTCCACAGCCGAGTGGTGCCTTTGCTTTTGGAGAGAGAGTAAGCTATATTTATAAATTCATGCATGCTTTCAACTTGCCTAAAATTCATTATAACAATTGTTTTCCATTATTTCTTTCCTATTTAAAGTTATTAAGTCCATTCTCTTTGCTGCATTGCCTATGCAAAAGTTGGTAAATGACTTATGTTGAGCTACTGTGGAACTTTCTTGAGGTGATTTCATTTTAGCAGTGAATGCTAAGGTTGCCTTCTCAGCTCACGGCCGATGACATACATTGTGTTTAGAAAAGTTTGTTTTCCATACACTAATCTATAATCAGATGCATGTGTCTAGCAATATACAGTATATGCATATTGATAAGTTATACATAATGACATAGTGGCTATCTTCATTGTTTCTTTATAACAAGAACTCCCTTTTTTATCCGGTCAACTGATGAAAAAAAACCTAAATGTTGCTATGGGCTTTACCAAATACTATAAAATAAAATAAAAACCATCAAATATTCACTATATGTAAAAAATAATTACTTAATGTTACCCCCTCTTGGATGTAAAATTTTAAGATTTTAAAAACTCAATTCAGGACTTCTTTGTGACCCCGACCGAAGAGGGACAAATGGCAGGTTGGCAGCACCAGTACTGCTTACCACTTTTATAGAGATACTGCTGTCATAGGCCTTGAGGTTAAGCAACTAATTGTATTTGAGGAAGATATTTGGATGGAAGTTAATTTTCTGAAAATTTGCACATATAGGTATATAAACGGGCAGGGTAATGAATTGTTAATATAGTTTGGAATAGATTGGAATTAGTGATACAATATACACATATACCCTTCTGACAATGACAATATTCAAGCTGTTCATGCCATATAAAAATAAGAAGAACCATGGTATAGCATCAATGAGGCTAGATGTATACAGTAGGTGCACATTGATACAGACTTCAACTCGCACTGAACAAAAAAAAAAAAAAGAGTATTAGGAGCAAGAGTCTATCTGGTGCACAGAGAGTCCTCAAATGTCACTGGCCTTATACCTCACATTGAAAAAAACTAATTCAAACTGCACTGGATTAGTTTTAATTGGTTTTCTAAATATAATCAAACGAGGAATTCAACCATATGTGGGATGTTTGGATTATAGTAATCCAAAGCTTTCATCTCCTTCACACACACTCTTGCCCCCCTTCGTCCGACTAGAGAGCAAGAGATGAAGGGGAGTGAGGCATGTTGGTCTTTTATAATAGTGTCCAGAGAGAGTGATTATGTTTGTTGAAGCAAAAGAAAGTGAGCCATCTATCTATTTCCACTGCCTATGCATGGTGTTTCTGGAGAGATCTGTACTGAGTGAAAACTACAGAGGCGCATGTGACTGAGGATTAGTAGGTGTTCTGTATGTGGGTGGCAGTGTTGTGTTCGCTGAGGGGAAATCCCTTTTTGTATTCATGTGTGTTTGTCAGCAGTGCATTATGCATATTGTTAACACTAGTTGTTTTTTTAATAGATTTTCTCTTTCCTCTGTGTCGTTGTGTGTGGGCATGCATGTGCCATGGAGCAGGATGAGATTGTTTTACAAAAACAAGCATATGTTCCACCCTGCAATACAGGAACGGCACAGAGAAGAATCTTTGCACCTCACACACACACAAGACCAGCTTTGCTCTTATTATGCGATTCTGGCAATGCATACTCTACTCTCCTGAGGCGGGTGCAGTTGCCTTTGGCCTGTCACACTTTTTTTTTTTGCCCCTCAGATTTTCACTGGTGGAGGGAAAATTGTCATCACAGAGCATCACAGAACAAAAACAACATCACTGTTGGTTGTTGACAGCATGCTCAGCCTGAATCATTCTGGGACTCCAACCAGCCAGGCAGAAACTCAGCATGTGTTTAAGACTTGAAGGGCATAGACCTCACATTAGCGCTGAACATTTGGCTTTTAGTTCTGCGTGAGTGATCTAGAAATTGCACAATTTTGTATTTGACTAATTGATACATTAATTAAATCGTTTATCATATTTCTATCCAAATGACAGAAACAAATACTGATTTTGATGTTCACTAGGGCATTACACAAAAAAAATTGTTTTTTATATAAAAATATCAAAACGAAAGGATAAAGTGATAATATTGACAATATTGTCAGTGCTGTATTTCGTTCATGCCATTTTGTGAATACAGGATTATGACAGTCTATCAATATCTTTGAGAAATGAAATATGTTGGAGCATGATTTAATAGAGCAGCTGCAGTGGGAACTGAATGGCATAATGTCGGTTTCATCAGGGGCTGGTGTAGGAGCTCAGCGTTTGGCTGGAGGAGATTAGCACACTGCCTCCCTCTAATTCTCTAATTGTTTTCCTCCTCAGAGCCTCCTTGCCTGGCTGAGTTAGAGAGGATCCAAATCCAGGAAGGAGCCAAGAAGAAGCCAGGTATGTATGAACATTCATGGAGAAAACGTTCATGGCCAAGAACCAGAAAAAGGGTGAAATAAGCAGGGATTTTGAATGGCCCAGGAATAAGAAAAGAAAGTGAGTAAGATGCAGAAACGGAGGCATGGGGTTGCAGAGAGAAAGGGATAAGTTAGGTAAAGGACACATTGATCAGACATCACTGAGGAGCTGCTGGAGGAGTTTCATTAAGCAGATGACAGGCACAAGGCTGGGATTAGCTGCTAATCAGGCATGGGGATTAGCGTGGAGCAGAGTTGGCAGTGGGAAGTGCTGCATGTTTGGCTCCGCTGCCAGCAGCATTCTCCAAGGACATGCTGCAGATGCAGCAATCCACCAGAGGTGGCCAGACACACACATGCCTTGCCACAAGCTGGCAACATCACCACAATGCAGATCTGTTCCTTTTGGCTCCTGTTCCATTTGGTTCTTAAAATACACACCAGTGATTTTTAGGCACAACTTTCAAAGCTGCCTCTAAATAGTAGGTTGCATTGTATTGATTAAACATTTGTTTCTGTTTTTTTGTATGGATTCTTATAGGCCTTTCTGTATGTAGAAATGGGGCAGTGGTTAAGGCTTTGGGCTACTGATTGGAAGGTGTCAGTTCAAATCCCGGCACCACCAAGCTGCCACTGTTAGGTCCTTGAGTAAAGCCCTTAACCCTCAATTGTAAGTCGCTTTGGATAAAAGCCTCAGCCAAATTAGTAAATATAAACATTACATATAGTAATTAGCTGCAAAGTCCTCAAGGTTGTTCCCTACGCACTGCTGTCATTTGGCTCGGGTACATGACTGATTATTCGCAGAATTCAGACCGCTTTGCAATCTCAGCCATCATGCAATGCTCATTTTGATTCATGTATGATGTGAAATTGACATAAATCATGCCATGTGTCTGAATACCTGTGTGTTTTGGTTTTGGCATGTTAGGTACATATATCCCCAGCTGTGATGAGGATGGTTATTACAGGAAGCTGCAGTGTGACCAAAGCAGGGGGGAGTGCTGGTGTGTAGACCAGCATGGAGAAGAGTTAATGGGCTCCAGAATCCATGGCAACACTGACTGTGGTAAGCACACACAACGTGCAGGCACATAAACACACATACAGAGAGCACAAGGCCTCCTTTGTTGCAAGGGCTTAGATACACAAAAACATCAGTCACCCCTCTGACAGAAGACCAAGTGTTACATTCATTAGGCCAGGTTCATTACCATTCCAAAAGAGCAGTTGTCTAACTGGTCTGTAAAGTCTGTAAGATTAATTACTACTGGCTGTGATGGACCTGCAGGTGATAAGAACAAATCCCCTGACTGGGCTTAAAATAGCCATTAAAAGGCCCAATGTCAAAGCCACAGGGCTTGTTTGTTGTATCCAAGCACGTACCTGAAGATTTTCCATGAGTAAATCGCTATTTCTGCCTTCATGGACGTTATTAATCCATACTGTATCTTCTCAGATGCTCATTATGGGTTTAATTGACAGTTAAAGACCCAGCAGGCTTGTTGCAATCTGATTTTTCATTTTGCCTTTATCACAAGAAAATATTGTTTACAGACAGTTTACAGACTACCCCATTCAATATTGTTCTGTTGTCCTATCTAGTTAGCATGCCTTGGCCTGTGTATTTATTGTCTTGTCTATTTACTGCCCCTGTGTATTTATTGTTCTGTGTATTTATTGTATAGTGTAACTTTGCACTCGTCCTCACTGTCATGTATTTGCACTTTATGTAGTCCTGTATAGCGTGCTGCTGTATTGTTGTGTGTTG
>JAOUQW010000038.1:13933907-13944006 GCA_028565825.1 Olivaichthys viedmensis | reverse complement strand
TGTTGCACCATGGTCCTGTAGAAACGACATTTCATTTCAATGTATACGAGGTATATGGAGAAATTACAATAAAAACCAACTTGAAATGGAAATTGCACAGTTTGCATAGACTTGCTGCCATTGTGTTTATACACTGAAATTATGTTTATCTGATGGGAAAGTAAACAGCAAATTCATTAAATATTACAAAAATAGTTTGGTCTTGTCTCTCTTTCGCTTTGTGCTTCCCAGATGAAGTGGTTGGCTACTCAGGTGATTTTGGCAGCGGCGTGGGATGGGAGGACGAGGAGGAGAAAGAAGCAGAGGACACCGGAGAAGAGGCTGAAGAAGAAGAGGAGGAGACAGGGGAAGTGGATGATGGTGGCTACATCTGGTAGACCGAAACAAAAATAGTTGCCCGGTCAAAATAGCTTTACGTTGACCATTGGTTCGGAGGCAGCTCCATCTCTTGCTGACACAAAATGGTGGAAACTGGAGGGTTGGACATCTCTATACTGCACTCCAAACAACATTGGCCTGGGGGAGGGGGGGGGAGGGGGATGGGGGGTTGTCTGGGTTGTGGTAACTGTAGTAAAATTATGGGTTTGGGAAAGAGTTCAAATAATGATCCTCTATATACTTGTGAAACATTACTTTTTGTTGTATGTGCAAGATTGTGCTCTTCTGATAAAGTCTATATCATCAGCGATCTCAAGCTCAAATCTAGGCACTTGATAATTGAAAAAATATTTCTTTAGATGAACTGGAGCTTTGCCAATGCTATACAGCGTGCTTCATCTCATCATACAATGCATTCTTCTTATGCAAGAAGCATGATAAATTGATAAATAAATGTAAATGTTACCTTTTAGTCTCAGACTTTTAAGGTAGCCTTCAGATTTGAAATAAGACAGGCAAACCTCAAGTGTAATACATTAAGTTTAATTCATTACATGACCTGTGCATCATCAGTGTGGTCAGTCAAGGCCAAAATGAACTCGAGTCTCGTCACTTTAAATAATTTGTCTTAATTTCTTGACATTTGATGTGCAGATCAATTACAGCTTTAATTGACTCCATAGATAGTTCCATTGGTTAGAACACAGCAGGAATAAATACCAAAGCCAAACTGCTCTGATAGCTGCAGCAACGTTTCTGCTATTTCAGTTACTGATGTATTATCTGGCTTTGTGTAATTTTAAAAAGCAGCACATGGCCTGTTAATTGCAAATTATAAATATCTTAAGTTAAACTGGCATTTGTCTACTAATTTGGGCAACTTCATAATGCATTTGTTGTTGGTCAAAACTGCAGATGTAAGGTCATGCTTTGAGCTTTGAGTAGACAGTATGGCCTTAACATTCTCTATTTGCTCCTTGTACACCATAATACAGTTACTCAAAAGAATCAATTTCTTTAAGGAATTTTAGTGTATTTTACCAACAAATAATAAATACCCTGAAACTGGATATAGTAAAGCATTTTTTCTTCTATACTGTGTCTTGACACCGAACATCTATGAGCACTCTGAGACTCTTCTTGTTCTCTTGGCTGAAATGGACAGTTAACACTCTCTAAAAACATGATCTCCACTTTCAGATTTATATCATCGGCTCTGCTTAAAACACAGTAGTCTAGGCTGAAATGCATTATCTCTGAGATAACAGCATGTCACGCTGAATATATGTATGAATAGCAGTATGGAGAATGAGATATGCAACCTGACGACAACCGGTGGGACCAGTCTGTCTTTCTATTTGCCTGCCTTTATATCTGTCTGCTAATCAGAGCGTCTCATCAACCATGGTGAAATAGGAGTCTATTGTAATGTTACTCGGTGTAAATATTTTTGCTGCAAGGGTTTATAGTTTTGGTTTACATTGAGGAAAAAATACATTCATGTACCAAATTCTTGCAGTGAGACTTTTTTAGTATAAACGTTTCTGTGTCGCCAGTTAAGACTTGTCTTACAATGTTTCAGGATGACTATGGTGTCAGGTCATCCAACAAGAAACCGTTAGGCCCCAGTAATTTCATGCACGTAAAAAAACAGGCCATTTGGAGTAAACACTGTGCAATTAGTATCACCCACTGAAACAATCATACCATACTTACTCCCTCATGACAGTACAGCTCTGTTTGCAAAATGCTTTTCTATGCTCACCACAAGGGACATAGGCGTTGCACATAATCCATGCAGGGCTTAAGTGAGCGTGAATCATAGATTCTATCTAATATGGTAATACATTCAGATAGATCCAGGCTGTGAGCCCTAAGTCGGATTCGGAGTGTGATATAATATGATGTAATACACTTGTCTTCATTTTAAATCAACAGCAGATAACGACTAGTTTTCAGTAAGAATGAATAATAGGATATTATTTTCAGTTGGATTAAAGTTTAATCTGTGTCATTAGAGTGGCTGTCGCTCCAGTCTGATTGTGAGGAGATAATGGTTTTTATGTCTTCCTCACATGCGTATGAGGGAGTCACCGATTGTATCGTCATATAAATCTATCATTGTAAATATTTGGATTATACAGACACAGTGTATTTGCCCTGGCAGTTGCATTATATTTGCATTTAGTTGCATGTTTCTTTGTCCCAGTATGTCATCTTTTTGCCTCAGTATAATTATGATTAAAGGCATTGGGCCCAACTATTGTGTTTTCTTGTGCTCAATTATCCTGTGTGTTTGAGGCTCCCAATCATAGCCACAATCAGTCATGCGCTCACTGGGTGGGAAAGATGGTTTAGTTTTTCTCTTCTGTTGCTCCAGAGCGGTGATAGGATGTAAAACTTGGCAGTAAGTGCCCTCAGTGGGTTCAGCTGACTTACGACCCTGTGTTTTTGAAAAGATGCAGTGGCTGGCTTCATGCACACACACCAACAATGAGAGCTTAGAAATGAGTGATTTTCCAAATGAAATGATGGGTCAATGTTAAGCTGCATTGCATCACACTGCATTTTACTCTACACTGCATCGCTATCACTTCTCTACCAATGGAGACCAACTACTAATCAACGGAATTCTGTAAAGGTTCTAGGGTAGACAGTTTAACATTTACACATTACATTCTGCTTTGTTGCCTACTGGGAAACAATTAAACCATGATACTGTACACAGACAAGTTGCTAGTCACTGTGAGCGCTGCCCAAACAGAGTATGCACAGACTATGAAGCATATGTTTAGCTCTCGTCCTTCCAAGCTGGTAGCTATAATGCCATAGTGGAGATCGACATACTATGATGAGAACTGGCATTGACTAATATTGTGGATAAATTCAGGGAGGATCTCTGTGCTCTGCTTCACACTAAATTAAATCTGACATATCTGACCATGTTTAAAATATTATGCAACAACCACACAAGCTGAATAATTAACTTTTAAATGAGGCACAATTACAATGTGAAGCTAAACGGCAAGAAATAGATTCCCAGCCATAGTGCAAAAGTGTATATAAATCAACAACTTTGTCAATGAACAGTCCTGCCAGCTAGAGCTAGACCACATTTAAGATAAGCTGGGGCCAGGAAAGTCTCAAAACAGCAGTATTAGTCCATGTTTTGTGTCTCCAGTCTGAGAAAACTTGCTTCAGGCAGTGTGGTAGCGTGTCACTTTTCACTTTTTTGTTTTCTAACCATACTTTCCTTTCCCCAGATTTACTTAGTTTCAGTCAGAGCGCTTAAGAGCAGCTGACGTAATATTGAGAATGATGAGACACATTACTTAGGGGCCAACTCAGACTTTCAATTCTTTAAACTCGACATCTATTTCATGGCTGACTTAATATTGGCCCACTGTACAACAGAATAAACGGTTGAAAAAAATTCAAAAGGTTTGTCATAGTTATAAACAGCTAGTCATATGGTTGGCCACATGAGATGGCACTGGCAGAGAATGATATTTTAACCAGAATAAAAACCTTTAAAAAGTAACACATCAAAACACTGCAATGCAGTACACGTCATTCATTAATTTAATATTCTATAAAAATGGCTTGATAAAGCCAAAATTGATTTTTACTTTCACAGCAATACACAATTGCTAATATTAGTGTCTGTAATAATTAATTATAATTACATTTAATGTCCATGGAGAATCTAATAAAATCTTTTAAATCACTCTTACAGCCAAACAAAAGAACACCTTTTCCTTTTCTTTCTGTTCTTCCCGTGAACTGAACGTTCAACATTCAAAAGTGGAAGAGTCTCTTTGTGAACATTCAGAATGTAATAGTATGCAAATGGCAACGTCACACCCACACTTTCTATCTGAGTGAATGAAAAAGGGACGTAGTCACAGCTTGCTCTGAGGATTCTGGAGTCTCCACACTCTCCTAACCTCTTCCTCTGCACTGTCCAAGTCCTGAAACACAGCAGGGTCTCCTGTCTGGGCAAAGCGACTCAGAAGAGGCTCCAAAACAGAAACCGGGATGCTGAAGTTTAAATGGGGATATGTAACCTTGGCTGCAAAGTCTCTTGTATTGCTAGACACAATACCTGCATAAAAGCAAATGTTTTTATTATTGGCTAAATCGATATCACTTGCAAGAATCTTACAAACTTCACAATGGCTAAATTATGCCCCCTACTGATTAAAATCAGAAAACTCAATAAATCTAGTGCCCTGTGCTTGTAATGGCCATCTTGACAGTAAAAAAAAATCTTACCAGGAATTAAAATTGGTTGTGATGTACTGAATGAAATTTCTTTTAATACACATTCCTAATGTCCTAATATGGTTTCACAGTCATGTAATAGACCTAAATGATTGTATATGAAATGAGGCTGTTTAAAGCAATTATTTAAAACTGTATGTTACCTAGCAGCTCGCCAGTTTTGGCACCGATAACAGCTCCACCACTGGCTCCACAATTCACTGCACACGTCGTCTGCAGCATCACTGGCTTGTTTTGCAATTTGACGACTCTGGAGAGTATCCCTGAGGTCAGCGAGGGGCCACAGGTTTTTCCTAAAGCTCCATAACCCAGTACTACCACATCCTCACCTTGTAACAGACAGAAGTGAGCTGATCTTTAATTCAATTCATTTTAAATTATTCAATCATTAACTAAATTATGAAGATCTCTGGTTCCACTGTTTATAAACCATGAAAATGTCATCAGAACATAATACAGAATATTCATCTCATTTAATGTATAGCATTGAGTATAAAAAAATTAAAAATCAAAGTGCACAACAATTCTGTAATCTTACCAGGCCAAAACCTGGTGGTCAACTGTGGCACCATGACATCTGAGAAAGGCTCCTGAAGCTGCACAACAGCAATATCATAAGGAGAAGATGCCTTTGAAGAATACAGCACCCGACCTCTCACAGTATGACATCTGAGGAGAGAAAGACAACGCTTACATGTGTTGAATTATGGACCATCATGGTGATTTAAAATACATTTTATATCACAAGTATATTCCAATGAAAAAAAGAGACACGCATGACACTACCTTTGACTAGTGTTGAGCGTGACTTTAAGAAATTCTCTCCCATTTACGACATGTCGGCAGGTTAACACTAAATGTGGGTTTAACAGTATTCCAGAACCCCACAGTTGTCCACTTTCAACCACAACCACCGTGGGGTATTTTCCATTTTCTGCCTTTTGATGTGCATCAGCTGGGACTTGTGGGACGTCAGTGAATGAGTGCGTTGAGATTTCTCTCAGTGACCGATGAGAGGCGATAGCATGCACTATGTTTCTCAAAATTAAGTGCAAAGAACACACTACGGTCAGACCAATCCATTCATTTGACTTCCAACACAGCGGTGAAGTGATTAAGCCCACAAGATACGATGCGTCTCCATCACTGACAAAGAGGCCGCCTCCCTCAGTGCCAGGCAGGCAGCGAGCATCAGTCAAGATCAATGCATTCTCCTCTCCTGCCAGGTTACTTACAATGCCTTTGCTCAGGGTGCTCATGAACAGATCTGGACAAAAGGAACCGAATGGAGATCCACACGCCACGACAGAACGTCCCTTCGCAAGATCTGTACTCTTTACCCAAGGCATGGCGTCACCTTGGGTATTTGTGGGCATCTTCAGCACTGCAAACCAACTCAAAAAACGTGAGTCGTAAAGAATCTCAGTGTCCTCATCGCAACTGTTGAAGTCCCACTGTCCTGCTTCAGTGAACAGTTTTTGAGAAGCCACCTGGAACTCCACGCAGTTAACCATCATGAGCAGCTCTGCAGGTTTGTGGCATGTCTGGTTCGTCTTCACGTCCACATGATCTATGGAGACTTGCATTTTCTTACTAAACTTGTGAGCACTTAATAGTTGGGGGTTTCTGCGTATACACTCTTTATCTGTTAAGAAAGGAGAGAGCACCATAGCGCTGCAGAGCACCAGTCCAGACTGAGGGTTCAAAAGCACTCCGCTGCAGCTGTGTGCACTTCCGGCCGGCGGCTGCGCCTGGCTGCAGCTGTGTGCACTTCCGGTCGGCGGCTGCGCCTGGCTGCAGCTGTGTGCACTTCCGGTCGGCGGCTGCGCCTGGCTGCAGCTGCTCGCAGAAACAGTGACCACGCAGCACGTCTGCTCGACCGACATCTCCACAACAAACCTCAAGTGCTTTAAGCTCAAGCGCCCGACGATATAGACCGCTGGGTGGGTTTAAAAGAGAATCGGCACACCGATCTTAAACTCGAGTTCAACACCGACTTGATGAGATGAACTTTCATTCCAACGTGTGCGTTTCCACGTGCCAACAACACGTGTTCGACACCCAAAAAAGCGTCAGGACCAGCAACAACCACGCCGAACAAACGACACCAACACCTAGTGGCTTTAGCTCAGCCTATTTGGCATGTTATGAAAAGTTCAGCCCACATACCGCCGTACCAATACAGCAGGCCAGCATTTCTAAAGACCACTTCCGGGTTTTTTATTTATTTCATCGGGCGTTGTGCAGACCTACGTCGTTTCCCATTGGCCTGTCGGTGTAACCTACTGGTATCTTGTTTTCTGATTGGAGCAGGGCATAGACAGCCCCAAAAACACAGCAGTAAGAGTATTGGCCAGATACAGAGTTCTATAAACTCAGATTTTAAGGCATTTAATAAAAATGTTATTGTTTGTGCACATTTGAATGTTTTTCCCCCCCCAGAGTTGCAGTAATGAAAATCTGAATTGTTGCTACATTGAATAAGAGAAGGCGCCAATGTGTAAAACTACCATTAATGACAGTACTGTATACTAACAACAAGATCCTATGCCAACCCTGCCACAACAAAGTACAAACAACATGCAATGAGAAACAAAATATTCTTTTTTTATTTTCGTCTGCTCCAAAACATGCCATGAAAATGGTGCCAGAGTCGTTGAGGCACAATTAAAAAAAAGAAAAGAAATAGTTTGTAGGCAGATCACAATATTTCCAAGTGGGAAAAGCAAAGCAGTCTTTGTATTGCACGAGAGCTCTTTCTCTGAAAGGTTGTCGTTCATGCACTCTCGTATCATCCTTGCATGTAAATGGTAGCTGATAGTCAAAGAGTACTCATTATTGCACAAATAAATAATAGATTTAAACATTCAAAAACAGGTCCATGTGGGGACACATTGCCAAATATAAACTGCTGTACCTACAATAGTGCTGCCTTAGACATAAATAATACTACACATTGTCTGCAAATACCAAGTGATTTTAATAAGCATGCATAAAGCACTGTAAATAGACAAATAAAGTGCGCGGGTTTTTTTTTTTTTTATTGTAACAGATGGAATAAAGCACCAATCAGCGATTCTACTTTACTACCACTCCGCACTCATTAAGGCACACAGGTGTTAATAAAGGAAAAAAGATCAATCTTACCTGATGTTTTCTTTCCATATGACTTATATCATGGCACAATTAAAATTCACTTATTCCTATTTGATAAAACATGCACAGTACAAATTTATCTGGAAGTGTATGTAACAGGCAATGAGGATAAACTTTTAAAAAAAAACTTAAAAAAACCCTATTTGTTATACTATCCATCCTAAAGATATTCCCACTCTGTAAACACGTACCATATATTTTGCTTTAATTTTTAAAAGGCGAAATTACACAATCAGTTATCAGCTTTTGTGATAAAGACATTCCCTCAGTGTTAAGAGTATAATTTATTTTTGGCACAGATCAAAAACACCTACTACGACTAGCATAATCTTCACTTTTCATTACGTTTTAAATAGTTCTTTACTCCTGAGTCAAACCTTTAAATAGGGGCAAGCAAGTTTGGAGTATCAATCTGTTGGGTCTTAGTCAATATATTGAGAAAGCCATCGGAAACCATCCCCGTATCCTTGTCTCTTTAACACGCTGCACATGAAAACTTCCATTGGTCTCAAGTTCATCTCTTTCAGTGATACATTCCCCTAAGGGCGAACACAAAAACAAAATATTAAAATTTTCACCAGCCGTTACAAACAATTATAGTCAATAAATGGCAAAAAAAACATGTTAATTTCAAATAAATGAAAATGAAATTATGCCAATTGCAGGCCAGTTGTGTCATTGACATTGTGATTACAGTACTCCAGAACTGCACCAGCTATAATGTACACTATTGTATGCTTGCTGAACAAGCCATGGGAAGCAATTTCCAACTGGTAGTGTCAAATCTTTTAAAAATTAGATTTTCCTATAAAAGTTCCTTAAATAGGCTTGAAAGAACTTACTGATGCATTTTTATGACTAGCAAAATGTTGAAGACATACAAACAAAGAAATACATAAAGGTCAAGATAAATTATGCTTACTTTACCACAAATAACACTAGGGCACATGACCTATGAAACGTTTGTTTCTTAATTTTCTACCTTCCCAGTAGTGTGTCCATGCAGGCCAAACATCCCTCTCAGTGTATCCTCGCTTATTGCCTCTGGTCGATCAATTTTATTTCCCAAAATAAGGATTGGCACATTGGATATGGTTTCATCAGTCAACAGGGCCTATATTTTGTGACATATTGCAGAAAACATTAGTCTTTTTTTTTCTTTTTTTTTTAATAATACAAATTTTTGTCTTGGTAAATGGAACGAAAAAGATAATTAATTTAGTTATTTAAACAAACATCTGATGTAATGCCCACTAGTTGCATGCAAGATAACTAAATACTTAAATATTTATTAATAATAATAATAATAATAGCTTACATCTAGTTCAACTTTAGCCTCAGGTAGCCGCTCCTGATCGGCACAGTCCACAAGGTAGACTATTCCATTTATGGCTGGTAAGTAATTCTTCCAAACTCTTCTTGCTGTAGTTGGAGAACAAATATAGATTTGCAGACTGGGACAAGGAAAAGCTGTAAAAGTCACAGTGCACGTCTTGTCTTTTATAACACTGTAACTGTAAAGTGTACTTGAACATTATTTATCAAGCTGCAAAACCTCAGATGGTTTGATGGATCGACGTGGTTACCTTGTGCATGTCCACCCAGGTCAAACGTAGTGAAAGTCATCCCAGCAATTGTCAACTCTTCTGAAGCTGATTATAAAAGGACAAAACAAACCCAAATTCATGACACCAGCTGAGATGATCAAGTTTATTGTTATATGCATCACCACATATTCCACTGCATCTGTTCAGCACAGAGGAACAACGGCCACTGACTTGGATGAAGTGTTGGCACATGCTGCCCGAGTCGATCGTCCTTAAGCATGTGCAATAATGTCGTTTTTCCTGCATTGTCTAACCCAAGGAAAACCAGCTTCCCGGTCTTTTTATACAGTCCTAAAGCGAGCAAAGACAGAAAGACAGGTGAAACCAACCAAGTGTTTCTCACAAGCCTAGTTTTCCTGAATTAGCACTGATGTGGTAAATTGCATAGTGCACTTCTAATGACAGGACAGTCTTACTCATCGATGATACATTACCTAATATTTGTAACACACTACTGAATCCTCTGTAGAGCCAATCAAATATGAAAGACATCTTGTTGCTGCTCCCTGAAGGGGGGGACGACACACAACAACAGATACAATAGAGACACTAACTCAGTAATAGAATTGAATAGAAAGCTCCTTTATCATCACATACACAAGTACAGTACAGTAAAATTGATTCTTCGCATATCCCAGCATGTTGGTAAGCTGGGGTCAGAGCGCAGGGTCAGC
>JAOUQW010000038.1:13893313-13903635 GCA_028565825.1 Olivaichthys viedmensis | reverse complement strand
GTTTGTTTGTTTGTTTGATCCCTTCATTGTGTTTTTGACTTCCTGTTATTGACCCACGCCTGTGCCCTGACTACGATTATGGATTTGCCTTTTCTACGCCTGTCTGCCTGTGTTTTGACCCCTGCTATGGATTATGACAATGATTTATGGATCACAACAAAAATAAATCAACACACCGAACGTCCGCACTTGCGTCCTGCCTCTTCTCCCGTGCAGCACACGTTACAACATGCACATGCTGCGGTTCTGGGGTGATAGACTAATTCTGGTTGACGGTAATAAAATTATTTTCATGCTGCTTTTTTTTTTTTTTAAGGTATTTCAGATGTCATAAAATGGTAGTTTTTATGACCATAGCACAATTAATTTCTGCAAAACACTGATTTCTAAATGATTGGCACCCCACATAATTAATATTTGGTGAATAACAGCACTGAGCCTCTTCCTGTTATGTCTAACAAGGTTGGGAAACATCTGTAGAGGGATCTTGGACCACTCCTCCATGCAGAACAATTCAAGCTCCTTTATATTGTGCATATAAACTGCCATTTTCAATTCAGACCACAAATTTTCAATAGGGTTCAAATCCATTGCAAAACAATGATTTTGTGTCCCACAACTATTTCTGTGTTTGTGTTGATTTGGATGTATGTTTGGGGTCATTATCTTGTGCAAAGACCCATCCATGGTCTAGTTTTAACCTCCTGGCAGAGGCAACCTGGTTTTGGAATAAAATGTCTTGGAATTAAACTATGAGCCCCTAAACCACAAGCTGAGAAACAGCCCCAAAGCCTCAATGATCCACCTCCATATTTTACACACATACCTTCTCTTTCTGGAACTGTTACATACAGTCTCTTCTCTAACTGTTCCAGACTTTTTATTTTTTTATTTATTATTATGATACCTTAATGGTATTTTTAACGGCTTATTATTTTTTATATATATGACCTGACTTATGCAGGTCAACAACCATCTGTCTCTTTTGTGTTAAAAGCCCTTTGGTTTTCCCCATGATGATGGAGGAAAAAGGGTTGTACATGTGTGCAACTTTTTACTTATACCCCAAGAAAAATAGGACGTGGAGTTTGAGACTGAGTAATTAAAAATAATAGAATTTTTCAAGGATGACAATTTGTTTGCATTTATTTTTAATATTCTATAGGGGTGTTAATTTTGCCACATTATTATCTTAAAAAAAGGTGAGAATTACCATTGTTTGAGGAAAGATAAGTAGATTCTCCTATTGTTTAAGGGGAACATTAGAATGACTCTGTGTAATGTTTATTTTATGCAATCATTTCATAAAAGGTGCCAATAATTTTGGAATTGATTGTATGTTTGGAAAGTCTTTTTGAGAGTAGTACGTGTTAAGAAAATATAAGGACTTATAAATAAGAAAAAAATAGTGCATACTCTGACAGGATTATTACAGTTTTAGCTGCATTCATTCGGGTTGATGCATGGAGCTTCACTTTTTAAAATATCAATTAAGTATTTGAAATATATTAGCATTTCTCATGTCTTTGCTTGATTTGGCAGGTGGCAGCCAGAGCTGGTATTTACAGCATCCTGAACCAGCTGGGCTTCCCTGAGTTTGAGGCTCCTAAGAGTTGTCCGTTGGGCAGTCTGCGCTACCGCTGGAGACCGCACAGTGCTCATTCACTGCCCATCCGTGGAGAGTTCATCTAACAGAATGCTAGCTTTTGGCAGAGAATTGAGACTGGGCTGTTTAACTATTTGGGATCCTTTTTTTATTTGATTTAAGCAGTGGCTCAGAGGTTAAGATTCTGGGCTACTGATTAGAAGGTTGAGAGTCCGAATCCCAGCACCACCGAGCTTACACTATTGTGCCCTTGAGCAAGGACCTTAACCCTCAACTGTTCAGCTTAATTGTAAGTCGCTTTAGATAAAAGTGCCTTTGAAATAAATAAATGTTAATGATTATTCACAATTCTGTTTATTTGTAAATGTATGAAACTAAATTAAACTTCTGAAATTTGACACCAATTTTCCCCCTTTTCTAAACAAAGCCAACAACACAAGCAACAATACTAGTGCAGCATTTCTTTACAAATGAAAAGTTTTCCACAAAACAATGGCAGGGGATACCCATCTGCACTAAATATATGGTATGGTTATTGTCATCAATTTAGCTGGACGAAACAGATGTTGTGCTGCCTTTAAAACAATGCAGTATATCAAATATACATTTCAATAAGTTTCCCTTGGGCCAAAGAACATTGACTTTGACACCTTATTCTACTTAACCACAAATTGGAGTAGCCCCATGGTCCTTATTCCCAAGGCAGGTCCGGTTCTGCGTGGACTTTAGAAAAGGTGGCGCCCGGTGCTGTACATTAGCCAAAAAGCTCTCCATACAAGTACAGCACCATTGAAATGAAGTGTTTGACAATCAAGTGGATGGTCCTCACCCTCCGATAAAACTACTGGTTACCGTCTTGTTACCTGCTCGTTCTCTCTGACCCCTCGGTCCTTCTGCAGCCGATGCTCAATCCTGCCCCTGCTGCCAAAATATAATATATAGGGTTCTGCTGTTAATTGGTATATAGGGTTTATGAGTGACTTGTTATACTATTTTCAGAACCTGGCAACACTAATTATGATTATTTACTTATTACAGTGACTGGTGTTTGGAAACTGATATTAACACAGCTCTTCATTTTAAACCATTAAACAATAGTAATTTATATTGTGATGAGTTACAGACATAATACCTGTATTATAACATTCTAAAATAATGGGTTGAGAGTGTATGTTGATTTAGCTGTAATAAATGGTGTACTGTAGAATGCATGAGCAAGAGAAAAAAATGTTACTGTGCTTATTTTGATGAGTTTAACAAAATGGATAATGTGTATTTGTTGATTATACATTAGTGTTTTTGAGGGTGTAAAAAATACAAATATATATACTTAAGTGAAAGCATCTTACTCAATTAATCTTAATTAAAAGTGGAAGTAGCTAGTCGAAACTATACTTGAATGAAAGTTAAATAGTGTCCACATTTAAATGTACTTAAGTTTTTACAAGTAGAAAGTAAATGATTTTAACTAAAATTAATAGTCAGGACATTAGAAGTCTGGTCTTTTTTTTTTTCCAACATGGTCTCACACTTGTAAATTCGTAATTATTTGCTGAATTCAATTTGATTGAAAAGTCATGAAGGTTAGGTATAGGACCGTGGTTAGCATTCATACCTTTTCTTACAACGTCTTTCATATGAAAACCGAACAAAATCCAACCACATCACTCTCATTGATTTTAATACTTATGAATTTTTCATGAGATCAGGTTTGTCATGAAAGTAACTTTAATGTGTGAAGGCAGTCCTCGCACAAAGATGATTGTTTGTGGTACTCAAACAAATTGGTATGGATTTAATTTGTTGTTCATATAGTTAATAAATAAAGTTAAAATGCAATTAGATTGATTGAATAGGTATACAGACAAAAGGAAAAAAATATATATGAGAGTCATGATCTTTGAGATTTGACTCATATCAAAATTAAATCAATTAAAAAAAATTAATGAACATGTAATTGAGTAAGAATACAAGTATTAATTTTAAATCATACGCCGGTAAAGTAGAAATTCCCAAAAATTATACTTAAATACAGTAACAAAGTACAATTACTTAAGTGCTTTCCACCTGTGAGAGTTACAGCACATCACAGCGAATACTTCAGCATCGGAAAACTAATGCATTTATTTTCTCACTTGTACAGATTGTACAGATAATAATTTGTTATAATACTCTGCCTAGTCAATGAAGCACCACTTATGAAAGTAGTCAGTTATTCTTGATTTGCATCTTCATGCTCAATGAATGAGAAACTTATTGTCCTTTATGAGCTGATGTACATGAAGTCTGGTCTTTTTTATTGTTGTTATTTTCAGTTTGGGTTCAGTAGAATTCTACACATCTTTGAATTGTCCCTGTGGAGTGCTGTCTCTTCTCCCGAAAGAGTCCATTTTCGTTTTCTTTGTTGAATAAGTTTTCTTCTGTTTTGAATGTTTACTCGTGTAGACATTCTCTCTCTGAGGAGAAAAATCAAAACAGTAACGCTTTTTTTTTTTTTCAGAAAATGAGTTAGCTATCTCTTTCTGTAACACTATTCTGTTTTCTGGATATTTTACACTTTAAATATTAGAAATGTCAAATTAAAATCATTCATCTGCAAATTGTATGTTTATACATGGTCATATTGGTTGTCATATCTGTCATCTCCTGTGGCAGGTCAATTCAATGCATAATGCCAGTGATATACTGCATGACCACTGTGAAGTTTGCATGGTAATCTTAAGGTTAACTTAACATTGTATACATAAATTCTGGGCCAATTTCTTTAAAATATAATTTAAACTAAACTGTATTTAAGTCTGTAAGTATTTTTCATGTTCATATACCTGTAAAGCAGAGGTTCTCTGATGAGCTGCAGGCAGTATTGCACAGGCACGTCAAAGAAGCTAACAGTGGTGACAAATCTGATCGAAGAGTCAATCTCTACCACCGTCTCAGTGATAGTGCTCATGAGTGGAGCCACCACTTCCGTCCTGGCATGGACAACTAGTGAGAACCTTAGAAAAGCACCAGATTGTTCTTTAAAAACGAATTACTCTTAATAATTCCCCCAAGAAATGTTTATCTACTGATCACATTAACATGATTAAAGTAATTTTAGACAAAGAATAGAAATGATAAAGGAGGTTAACTTAATTTGATATTTGGATCATAAGTGGAATTTCACATACTTGTTATTGACAAAGGTTTTTAACTTCTGAGTAAATAAGCTGAATGCCATATCAGCTGACACATCAACAGAAAGACCTCCATGAAAAAAACCCTGAGCTTGTAGTCCAGACTGGAGAATTAGGCTCTGATAGAGGTAAGAGTACATTTGCTTAAGTTCTTCTTTGAATTGTTAGAAACACTCTACAAATATTTTAATCCACTGATCGGATTCCATTTTAATTTATATCTCATAATTCCAGAATTTAATATTTTATCCAACTCCGTCACTATTGTGATGAATTATGGAACAAAACACAATTTACAATAAATTGACTCAATTATCAATGAGCCAAGTCAAGTACAACAAAAAAAATTGGATGTGGAATGTTTACCTGTCTGTGATCTATAACAAGAATATTTCCAGAGATAATGTTTGTTGGCCCTTCGGCTGCTGAGAGGTACATGCTCATTAAGTCAGAATAACCCTGGAAGAAGACAATGGGCTTTATCTGTACACCCAGAAACATGGCTGACATTCCTGCCATTAGCTCTTCTTCTTCCGCGCCCTCAGTTGGCGCACTCCCAAATAGAAAATCAAGACCACCCGTTTCTAGAGAAACCTGGAGTACACAAAAAAACAAGTTCATCTATAGTTTCTTCTTCTCTATGTTATACTCATTAGATGATAGACTACGTCCAACTACGATGGATTAATGGATATACTTAGGAAAACTGAAATGGATAAGTTTATATTGTATGATATATTGATCTTTAGATTACACTTTGCCAAGATGTCAGTGAACATTTCTAAAGCCAGCCTTTGCAATAAAACTACATTTCTGGAAGTATCCTATATGCTACAAGAATTACTTTACATAAGACAATGAACATTACTGTTGCTTTTATACCTGCAGTAAATGCAAACTTCTCCCACTAGTTTGGGTATGGAAATGACTGTTACTTTGCTTTAGAGTTCCAGCCTCAGAGAAGAGAAAACCAAAGTCATATGATGTAACCATGTCTTTGTTCTCTGTGGAGCATTAAACATATTAAGATTAAAAATATCCTCAAATCACATGGTATATTCAGCACTATTCCCAGTGAGTATAAGTTACTTTATTTGACCTTGGCTGGAACACAAAAATAGAGCCGATAAAATAGAAAAAGTCTTTAGAACATAGGGAGTGAATTGAAATGTTTAATACCTGTAATCAGACCAGAGTATGATGAGGAACAACCAAGTCGTGCAAGATGGAAATAATTATTCAGCTTTGAATCTTTCAACACATTAAGAATGACATTCCTAAAAAAAAGGAGATATTTTGAAATACAAAGCAAAATCCTTTTTTGAATTTATAACAAAATAGTTTTGAAAAAAGTATGACTTAGCACAATGTGTTGAAAAAGACAATGCTTCTTCTTTTTTTCTCCATTTTTTATCTTCAAGGAAAAAGACCCTACCTGGCAGGGTAATTTGACTGTAGCACACTCATCATTTTTGTGGTAAGAAACTTGGAGACCTCAGGTTTTTCCTCTGCAATTTGCAGGATAATCTCTCTGACATCTATGTCCAGAGGATCATGCATGAGCAGGAGCTGGGCCGCATCCACACGCACAGGAGCAGTAAAAGGCTTCTTTCTTTGGATAAAAATGTCTCGGACATGCTCCTTAACCTGATGAGAGAGTATATACCATTGGGCTATTTTGCATGCAGTTTATACTCTGTCTGAGTGGAGGTGGCATTGGATGTGCAGTAATTTTGAAATGATATCAATTTAATCTCCATTTCCCCTTTAGTGTTTCAAGGGCTATACACGACTTTAAAAAATAAAAAGTTTACTGTACCTCCTTTGTGATATATTGAGATGGAAAGCTCTGCAAGGCTGAAAGTACAATGCTTGACAGTGATTTAGACTGATCAATATACTGGAGAAGGATGGGCACCGTCTCTGGAAGACGAGCACTTTTTAAGGCTAGCAGGTGAGACTTTATCTCTGTTTCATCATTAGATGCACTCAGCCCTTCAAGAATAAGTCTCTTAGCATTTTTAACTTCCTTGAAAGAAAAATACAAAATGCAGAAAGGTTTGAAAGTGCTTGAAGGTAGTCAGCATGTAATTGTTAACTGACGGTCATTTAATTTCATATCCATTTAATGATGTGGTAAGACTATATACAGAATATACAGTCAAATATATTAACATAAATATAAAAATTGTTGTGTTGTATTTTTACCTCAAGGTGGCACATGTCTGCAGAACACATTTTTCTTATTACTGTCCCAAGAACAATGAGAACCATTTCATGTGTCTCCCACTGTGCAGATGTATGTGAAAGGACGCGCTGCAGCACAAACATTCAACAGTAAACAGTATAATCAAGTAAAAAGTTATTGATTACAAGTCAAGTGTAAATACAGTTTAGGAAAAAAACAACCTCTCACTCACAGAGATGATACTTATTAAATGAGTGGATGGCTGAGAAGAGAATGCACATGCGTAGAGGAATTTTTCCAGCAGTGTAGACGTCTTTGGATTTGTGATGTTGATATAAGAGACGAGGGCCTCCAGTGCAGCAGGTGTAGAGGCTGCTGCGGCCGCGTCTATCAGAATGGGACTAAAAATGTGAAGAAACAAGTTACATTCAAAAACTGTGATGGCACAGTAAAATGACAAAAGATAAAAAGTTACGAAGTTCAGGGGTTGGGTTAGTGTTCATTCATTTCCCTATGACATTCGTATGAAATCCAACAAAATCTTAATTCGTTTGAATTCGTCCTAATTTCTCCATGAAATCAGGTTCTTTTTTTTTATTAAGGTAACTTTAATGTATAAAGAGCAAGTGAGTCCTCGCACAAAGACATATGGTTGTGCTACCCAAACAAATTGCTATGGATTGGTATGGTTTTAAATAATTAATAAATCAAGTTAAAATGCATGCAATCGGTAGTCGGGCAAAAGTCAAAGCATTTGAGCCGTGATCGTTGAGATCTGTAAAGAGTACATCAAAGGTCTAAATGAAAATGTGAAAAGAGTAAAAAGTTTGGGTTTTTTCCATGGAAGCACTTATCAAACCCCGATCTGTGCCACGTTCCCTTCAAGCCACAAGTATGGCTCGACTTGACCCGCCATCCCTCAAGTTCTGGCACCCAGGTGGTGGAATGAACTTCCCCTGACTGTCCGAACAGCTGAGTCACTGGCTGTCTTTAAATGAAGACTGAAGACCCACCTCTTTACTAAACATTTAAGCGAGCACTATAAAAAATTCAAAAATAAAACCCCTACCCTTTCTTTGCTGTACTAACTCTGTTACTAACTCCTCTCTAACAGGGTTTTAGCGTTACGGTATGGCCTAGTATTACCATGAGGATATGTTTTTTGATAGAGAGACTACAAAGCACTAATGTAAGTCGCGTCGGCTAAATGCTGTAAATGTAGATGTAAATTATGTAAGAGTACAAGTATCAATTTTTATTTATACTCGGGTGAAGTACAAATCCCTAAAATGATACCCAAGTATAGGAACAACGTACAATTCCTTAATTACTTTCCACCTTTGCGTGAGGGTACAATTTAGGTACTTAGCCTAATACTTACACAAATTTGGCATTAGATTTCTTCAAAATATCTTGAATCTCAGTCATTTCCATATTTCGCAGGGATTCTGACAGCTGGAGAAACACGTTTGCTGTTGTTGCCTGAGATATGTGCAGTCCTTTTACTTTCAATTGATCTAGGATTTTAGAAACCTGAAAGAGAATTTCATCAGTAGGTGAACTGGCTTTGGGAATAGTTTATTAATCCACCTTAGATTACTGAATTTCTTTTTTCTTTTACATAATTATGAAGACTTTTAGATAGTTTAAATTGTAGTAAAATTTAGTAAATGAAAATAATAAGCCCTGATAAAACAACTCTAATGTCAACATTGTGAACTTTAAAAAAAAATTTTTTAGAGTGTATTCAAGAGCATCACAGTACAACACAGTACTTAACAATGTATGTGTGTTTTGCAGCTATTAATTAATTAGGCATTACAGACCTTATAGTACAAGACCTTATTGTAACTTACTGGGTGTCTATTGAAGGCAGGTTGTCTGACAGTAGGTATAGCATGAATAGTATGGTTCACATAGCTCGCCTTGAGAGAACGGAGTACGTCCTGCAGTTTTCCCTGAGCCTCATCATCAGTACCAGAGTGTGTTGATAAGAGCTGCAGGAGCTGCCTAAAGACAGTTGAAAAGATATCATCGGATTCAGATACATCATACACAATCATGCTCTAATTTTCTTGGATGTTCGCTGATTATAATGCTGTAAACTATGTACAATCACACAGTACAGGTGCTATATACTGTATGTTTACTGAAATACCTTGAAGAAATGTGGATTCCAATTGTAGGCTGTTCTTCTAAAACCATTGAACGTAATTCCTCTGAAATTACTGACTTTATGTGGCTCCCATCAATGGTGAAAACTGTTTCAGAACTTCCACCTGAGCTCACCCTAAAAATCTAAAGGTACAAAAATACATAGGACAAATGCGTGGCCCTTTTTATGGTATTATAGTTTAATAAATAAAAAAGGTCCCAGTACAATACTAGCTATTTTAAATGTGTACTTGTATGAGGACACTGTGTTTTACAATAATAGGTCTGTGGTATGTAAACTCAGCTGTTATCAGTTAATATTGCAACATGCCATGAATACAGTGCAATCTGAGATTCCATTATGCATCATGCACAATATATTAAGTCTACTTAAGCATTCAATATTTATACCTGGTTAGAGAGCATCATGCCATCAGCCATGTTCTTTTCACAGTTTTTATAGTTTTTGACTTTGATGATGTCATCCTTCAAGGTGTGGTATGAGACCTGGCATCGTCCTGTTGTGTCATCCTGAAATGAAATGAGGCATAGGTCAAAATACTTTTATTATATGGACATAATACTCACTTAATGTATATTTTATAATCACTTTAGTAAAATGCTAATGCCAACATGGTAAAGTATAACTAAATGAGTTAGTCATATAGTAGTTAACTATAGTATCTAAACTGACAAAATGAATGAGTAATTTAAGTAACCGGTGCTGAAAATGTGAGAAACAGGACTTCAATATTTTGGGTATGGAAAAATGAAGAGTTTTCAGCTTACTTCCATCATGACCCCAGACTGAGCTTGAGTCTGGAGCAGTGACGCTAATCCTTTTTTGAAATTCAAACTGACTGTACTGTCAGAGGAAACGTCAAAAACTCCTTGAACCTAAATGGATCCCAGAGACGTTACTGAACATTTCACATAAGTTGAGAAAAAAGCATGACAAATTGAAGGTACTTATATCCTTTAATAAATGCCTGTGTATTCTGATTTTCCAATTAGTATTAGAAATGTAATGCCAGAAAAACGGGAAAAGATGAATTCAACAGATAATCTAATACAATTTATTTCAGTAAATTTTGGAATACATGTTAATAGAATCAAATCTGAAATAATTCGTATTAGAATATCAGTTGAATTCATAGATATGAGGAGCGTCGTGTAGGGAGAGCGTATAGATCTCGTG
>JAOUQW010000038.1:13860011-13880498 GCA_028565825.1 Olivaichthys viedmensis | reverse complement strand
ACCAGAATCTCAAAGGAATGTTTCCAACATCTTGTGGAATCAATGCCACAAAGAATTGAGGCTGTTTTGAGAGCAAAAGGGAGGCCCTATCCAGTATTAGTATAGTGTTCCTAATAAAGTGTTCGGTGAGTGTATGTGCCAAAGACAATCATAAAGATTACAACAAGATGCAAACCACTGCTAATACTTAAGAACAAAAAAGCCAGGTTATGGCTAAAAAAATTGGGGTCTAATGTAAAGATGAGATGAAGTGCACTTGCATCAAATGTAGAGCTCATAGTCCAAAGTATACCACCTCATCTATGAAAGCGTATGGCATGGGCATATATTGGTGCCTCTGGAACTGGCTTGTTTGTCTCTATTAATGATGTGACTACCGACTGCAGCAGCAAAAGGAATTCTAAAGTGTGCAGAACAATCGGATCTGCTCAGATTCAGCCAAATGCTTTAAAACAGGATGGTTCTTTTATCTTTGCAGAAGGACAATGACCCAAAACATACTACTAAATCAGGGGTGTCAGACTCCAGTCCTGGAGGGCCACAACACTGCAGAGTTTAGTATTCATCCTCTTTTAACACACCTGATTCAAGCCTTTATGGGCTGAATTTGGTTTGTTAGAAAAGGGAAAACAGGCTGTGGCCGTTCTGTATTAAAAGAACTAAGGAGGTTTTTTTGTGCCAAAAAGTGCCTAATATTTTTTAATGGCAAGGTAATCGCTTGACCTGAACTTAGTCGGGCATGTATTTCACTGTCTAAAACAAGCAGTCACTAAATTACAGAGTATCATCGAAGATTCCCTGTGTCTAGTGATTTCTATAGCGATAAACATCAGGATTTTATTTAAGATAATGTTAATTTGTCCAGCTTTTAGTTATGCAATTTAGATGTAAAAACTCTCAAAGTTAAGCTAAATATTACAACTGAGAGAATTTAAAGGCTGCTCAGAGGATATGAAAGAGGTTGGAGGCAGTTATCAAGGCAAAGGGTGGGCATACAAATTATTTGAGAATATTTATATTAAATTCAGAAGGGGAGATGCAAACCTTTGAACTTATGTATTTGGGATCATGAAACCTAACACACACTATATGTCCTAGGGGTATCCATTTTTTTGTCCTAAGGGTATCCAGACGGTCCTCGAATGTATAACAGCAAAAACTATGTACAGTCTAACAGTTTATGGGCAACACTTTCTATATTTTAGCACCTTTTTCTTTATGAAACTATCTTCAGGGACAACTCAGAGAGGGATCAGTCCTCATGGACAAATGATCAATGGTCTATTTAATCTGTCAGTAGTAAGCAGAAGATAACATTCACAGAAAAGTAATGCACGTGCAAGTTCCATAAGTAGGAGTATACTACTAATGTTGTAGATTAAAATGTTTTAATTTGAATCTTTTAACATTGTAACAGACATTCACTGACCCTGCATTTACAAATCTTGGCTTTTTGCTCTCACTGCGAAACTGGGGATATGACATACTTTACTTTGACGGACTCTTAAGTAGGTCAAACAAGTGGAAGCGTCCTTGGTTTGAGCCTTGATACGTTATTAGGAACAAAGTTATATGTTTCCCTGCCTCTTTAATAACCCATTCCTTGACATTTCCTTACTGATCTGTTATGTTGTTAAAGTTGCTTGACATTTTTTATTTTCTTTTCAGCTAATAGTGTATAGGTGGTCCTGTGTTCGATTCTTTTCTGACCACCTCTGCTTTAGTGCAATAGTTATATCATCATCTCTCACAGATTGCTTAAAAGCACGGTCTATTCCTATCACTGCAAATCATCAACTGTACATCAGTAAGCGAACAACAGCATTAACCCTGTCCACTTTTATCTTCTTTTTTCTGTATTCTGTGTATTTGTTATGCAGCCTCATCATCATGCCTGCCCTGACAATTAATTTAACAGTTCAGTACCGGAGCTAAAATGACTAGAGAAACACTTGAGTCTGGGTGGTTGCAGACTTGCAGAATGAGCAACAATAGAATGAGAGAACACAGGGCTTTGCTTTGCTTTGCCTGTGTGGCAATGGGAAAGATGACATAAATGGGGCTTTCAACTCAGGGACTGGTAACAGATGGCATTGGAAAATGAGGCTCTTCTCAACAGCATTGACGCTGGCTCCCAGGGGCTCTCTCTCTCTCTCAATCTCTCCCTCCCTCTTTCTCTCTCTCTCCTCTCCCTCACTCGCAAACGCATGGACGAACAGCGAGTGAGCTCATCGAACCACTGCCACATTAAGTTGCTGCATCGCTGCCCAGGGAGAGAAAAAGAAAAACAAGAGAAGATAGAACAGAAAGAGGGATAGGGCGGACGTTTATTATGCAAGACTGGGGCGGTTCGGCTGGCCAGCTCTGTCATCTGGGCCGAGGCGGCCATTCTGGCTCTTCCAGACGCAGTAAGCAGATGGCGAGGCCGCTTCAGCTCTCCTCCAGGGGCAGCTGCAGATAAAAGAGAGAGAGACAGAAACAGAAGAGAGTTTGCCTCTGTATCCTCCTTATAGGCAGAAGACAGCACTGAGCCAAGGAGTATGTCAATGTCAACGTGTCCCAGTCTGTTGAAGTGGGATCAAACTGTGTGTTGGTATTTGTCCATACAGTGCACTGAGATGACATCTTCAATACAGCGCTGTTGCTTTACTCAGAGAATCAGGGCAGCTCTGAATTGTGAACACAAGGCTGAGCTTGTCTTCACTTCTCCCACAGTGGAGCAAGGAGCATAGCACGCACAGCTACCTCATGCCAAAGCAAACACTATCCTATAAATGAGTTACCTGTGATGCTTGCAACCGTTGCTGGAGTGAACAGTAAAAATGACTGCTCTCTTTGGGATAATCTGTATGTTTAGAGGAAATATGTTTTGTTTTTTTATCTTAAATGATTAATTCATAAAGTTACTACCAAACACATTTTAATCAGGTATTACTATTAATTTTGTGATAAATGCAGCCACTAAATTGGTAAATGTATTTACTATCTGTGTACATTATGAAATATTTTACAGTATGTAAGTAATATGACAGTGACACAATTTTTGTGTTAATGTGAAGAACGTCAGGATAATTCTAGAGTATTTACATTTAAAGACATATCGAATTTTCATTTCAGCACGATACATTTTGCTGCTTTAAGTGTCCAATAATATCAGTGCTGAGGCAGTAACCACCATCTAGTCGCGTTGGTACTGCCAATGTGCTTTGTGCCGGTTGCTAGGTGCTAATATGTAAAATGTGCAGGCTTTTAAAAGCCCCCAGGATCTGGCGAATGATTTGCAGAGGCCATGCAGGGCTGGTAGAATTCTAATCATGCACACTGTACCCCAAGCCTGGCTCAGGCTGTGATTTGCCCAGACAAAAACTGCACAGTGCATAATGAAAACAAGCTGAGTCTCCTCCACTTGCTCCACAATGCTCATGCCACATCACTCACGCTGAGTGCTACCATGCTGCATTTACATAAAGGCTTAGCCCTCTGCCATCTGCATATGCTCATCAGATTATTCACTTCTTTATAATTTACTCTTCTTTAAGTCTCCGATCCAGTTGATTTGTTAATGATTTACCGTTTACTTGGAGGGTTATCATAAGTAGATGATTTCTTTATGCATGTCTGGTTTCTCCACTAATACAAAATTGCTCTCATCTCTGTCCTCTCTTGGTGGAAAATCTTTCTGTGAGACTGTGTTGGCAAACGGAGAGAATAAGATTGCAGCATGCAGTGGGGTAGAAGCGTCTGCACTGGAAAGTATCCTCCTCATTATTTTCATGAAGGAAGATAGAGGTATGGGTTGTTTGGGTTGGCAAGCAGGTGTTAAAGATTCACTGATGGAGGCCACTATAAGTATGACAGGAGGACAGACTGAGAATGATGATCAGCTCTGATGATCAGGCTCGAATTTCACATTTCAAGTGTCCAAACAAGATTGTCAGTTTGTCACTAAAAGGTGATCAGATATTAGAGGTCTACGTACACAGGCACATGTATAGTTTTTGAAGAGACTTTTGATTTTAAACTGAACTTGTAGGTCCGAGATCAACGAGCTAGAGCTTTGCTGCGGTAGCCCTTTCTGGAAACATTGTTCTCTCTTATCGTATTGAAGTCGTTATCACACAAACTGTGGCCTCAGTCATCTGTCACCTTCCTGCTGCAGATTATCACTCAGCTAATCAGAGGCTGAAGATTGACTGAAAATGATTCAATCAGCTGTCTGGATTAAGCCAGCCTTGTTCACTTAGATCATCACTACAATGGGCTAAACTCTGTATTATCATGTAGAGATGCTTTCTAATGCATTTCTAATGCATTCAGATGATATTCTGTGTAAAAAAATATATTTCAACAACATTTACACTGAAATTTGTATCTGTCAAGTGCTGTCTTTCTGCATTAAAATAAGTATTGTGGTTTTTAATCAAATATGAATTATCTAATTAATGTATGAACAAAATCCAATTAATTAAATGTGCAGATAGAAAAGATTTTGAATTGGCTTTAAGGTCCAATTAAATGTTCAGTCTTTTGTGCCATGTTTAATTTATTTAAGCAGGTTGTTCTTTTGTTACATGGTAAACTTTTTAAGAGGAAAGCTCATTTAATATGGCAGGGGCTTCAGGAGCATTAATTATGTGTCTGATGTATATGTGCTCCTGTATATTCAGTAATGGATGTTTTCCTTCTCTAATATTGTATTAGCAGTTGCAATTCAACTGTAATAGGTGCCATTATTTCCATTGTCATAAATCATTGTCTCATGAATGATTTATTGCTGAAGTGCATGATGCATCCTGCAAACAGGGAATGTCTAATACAACCACTCCCTGCTCAGCTAGGCGCCATTAGAGTAAATCAACAGCAGGGGGAGCCAAAAAAAAAGACATAATTAAACAGGAAATCTTTGCGGCATCCTTTTTATTTATTGTGATAAATAACATGGCAAAGGACATCATGTATAAATAACAATTATTGCTGCTTGTTTATGGCCTTAGGGTGATGTATTTAAGTAATATGGGCAGATAGATGTTGGGCGTAAACATGGATATAACAATTTAAATGCAAATAATAACATTTTGCATGCAATAAGGAAATCAAATTACTCAATTTAGTCTTTTTGTTCAAAAACATTTTAGAAAAATGTCATTAGAAACTTGTAACATAGATTTCACAGCTTACCAGTTGTTCACATTTTCTTCACATTTATTTAGCAAAGATCCAAAACGTGAACTGAATTACAGACTAAGGAAGGTTTAATGTCCCTTGTCATCATTATTGCATTTAGGTGCTGCACTGAAAGCATCATTCTAGTGAATGCATATGTATTTGGACCGTCAGGCAGGTGTCATTACTGCAGTTCATTTGTAAGGTAAGTGGCTATGGGATGTGACAGTGGTGGAATTAGTAATGTGCTCCCGCTGTCATTTTTATCAACACAGCCTGCAGGGAGGATGTGATTAAATGGATATTCCTCCTTCTGCATTAATACCCTCTGCCCCACTTTCATTTCCATTTACTTACTGGAGCAAAGAGCAGCGAATTTTACTATTGATTGCAAGAGAGTCTCATTCCTTCCTTGAAGTGTCGGTGCTGGACACAGTACATTAAGAAGCATGAAAATGTGTGCAGGACTTCATGTTTATGATTATGTTTTTGTTTCTCAAAATTGTAATGGATGAAGAAGTGTAGGTTCAGTTTTCAAAGGACTGATACAAATGCACAAGTCCAGCTTGATACTCATGGTTTATGTTTACTGAATATTCCAAATAAATTGAGTGACAATCCCCAAAACTTTTTTTATTTGTATGAAATGATCATCTGAAATGATATACTGATGTGTTTTAGAAGCGGATACTAGTAATGCTTTCTCTCAAGCACAGATGCAGCTCATAAGCCTGGGGGTAAAATCCTCTGAAGCAGATTCGACATTATGCTGCAAGAAAATCAATGGCCATTGACCTTACTACTGCCTTCCTGCTATTGTGACTGACCAATAAAGAGCACAGAAATATCAAAATTTTATATTCAAACAGGAATCTCTGCCTTTATTATGTTAACACTCTTGATCTATCTTGCCTGAAGAAAGGCCCCTTGGGTGATATATGTGTGGGAAGATATGTCTATGATCACAATTAATACTGCATTAACATTAAGTTGAGGGTCGAACGGAAAAAATATATATATTAATTGTTAAATGTTGGAAAGCGTTGTTTAAAAATAGATGCAGAAAGGAGAGGGGTGGATGGGAGGTCAAACACTTCCCTTACCATTTAATTATTCATGGCAAGATGTTCACATAGGCTACATTACTAACTATATATACCTGAACGTACATTTGAGGGAGTTCCTAGCAAACCAGTGATGGCGCATCAGCTGCAGACACAATATAGCAAACACTTTTGGGATTTGAACTTGAGACCCTTGTATCATACCACTTTGCCATAAGCACAGCCATATTCATCATTTATAAGGCTCTGATTTATGACTTGGTGACTCTTCAGGTCACCGTGTTGCTCCAGCACCATCAGTGTAACACAGGGCCCTCACAACGTGAGTCTAAAGACCGCACAGCAAGAGTTTCACACCCTCAATCAGTGTCCTGTTAGCTGAACATAAATATATAAACTTGTTAACGAAATGAATACCTCTTTTATTTGACCACGTTACTGACCAATAACAGGCCAACAATGTTAAAACAAATATTTAGATTAATCATGAGCAAGTTGTGAAGAATTCTAGTGCATCTTTAATTCATAGCATGTTCATTCATGATATTTAAACTTACATTTCAAGGTGAATCTCTTCAGTTTGTCCGAGTTACAACATCAAACTGATTGCACCTTGCACACTCTTAATAGATTGGAAATGTATGCATGATGTCATGTCTACAGGCGTTGCTATTTCAGGCACAACAACTTATGCTTTGATTCCCGATGGAGAGCTGCCTGCTTGTCCTGTGTGAGATTTATTCTGGAGGGGGGGGGGACCTTGATGAGACATATAATAACACAACTGTGATCACATGAGTGGTGCATAAATATGAATGCAGCAATTAGTGTGATCACCAGACATACAGTGTGTGAGATGCTGTGGCAGGACTGCAGTGGGTATGTAAAGGAAACTGTAGGTGCCACTTCTGCCACTGGGGCTGTTCTGCAGAGGCAGTCATTCCAGGAAAATGTGTCCTGTTCTGCCACAGAGGAGAGACTCAGTCAGATGTTCACTATGCATGCGGCATTGTCTGCTTGCCTGTTCGATTGGGCTGGCAGCGAAAGGTGACATCTGGTGACTAATGTGCTCCCATGTTCCCCCTCTTCTCTGGGCACCAGATGCTCTGCACAGGCAGATAGCAGGGAGGGGGATGGGGGTGGGACGGGAAGGTGGACAAAGTGTTTTTATATGTGCATGTGTGTGAGGACCTAGGGTCATTTTTTATATGGTTTGTTTGCTTTATTATTCAAGTAAATGCAGTGAATATAAAATACTCTATGGCAAGGCTTGGTTTATAAGACTGATGGAATAGTTCAAAGCTATAAGTGATCTAAACGTATAATAATTTTACAGTCATGATGTTTGATTAAAAAGGTGCATTCCACAATGTTTCAAATGGACCATGACATTCAATAAAAAAAGCTTGTCCCACCTAATGTCACACCCCCTTCTGCTAACCGGATTTGAACACTGCAGTCAGAGCTCACGCAGTTATTTAGTAATTACAAACACACAGCCTGTGGGATTACTAATGCCCCAGTCCTGCTATATAAACGCTAGTTGATAAAATGGCTAAACAGATGTTACATGAACAGAACTATAGCTAGCTGAAATTATTACAAGTATAATAATGATGATATGGCACAAGCTTTGCAATGCTGAATACGTGAAGTCAGGAAGGTGTCCAGTAGTTCTGGTGCCCTCTGAAGATTAGAAGGCTTGTCACAGTGATCAATCGGCTCTCAGGACTCCGGATGCAGGTAAGCTATGTCTCACTGACTATTACACCTTAACCTTTATGTTCTGTTCAGCTCAAAATGAAAATGAAACAATACAAAAAATATATATTTGTCCAACATGACACTTTATGGGCTTGGCTAAATTTCTCTAGTGGATGTAAAAAGTCTTGTTTAAAAATAAATCATATTTTTATTACAAAAAGTAATAAAAGTTCAGGTGATTTTGATCTGAAAGTAACAAGGTAAAATAAAATTGTGACATAAAAAAATGACTGATCTTTGTAAATATTAAATGAGTTTTTTTTAGTCCCTGGCACATTCCCTCCATCTCTTATTTGCATTCACACCAGCACACACACCTTCCATCAGGAAGATGCCCAACATGTGAAGGGATTTTCGTGTGTCCATTTCAATAAATATTGTTAATATTGCTAATGATTGAGATGAAGATATTTAATTGTAAAATAAATATGTATTTCAATTTTATTGTTATAAAATCACAAGTGATGTCCTGGGTCAATTGGACATCCGTTGCTACATAGTGAACAGAATATGAGGGTTAACCGCTTAAACTCTTAGCTTATTATTCAGCTATTCATCTTAAAGCATATTAAGGTATGTAGTTACAAGAGTAAGGAATGCAACTCTGGACCTGCTGACAAGTCCTGGGAGTTTAAGAAGTTAAGAGGAGTACACCGCAAGCTAGCAGCAGGAGCCTGGCTCCCCCTTAACACAGCACACACTACACTCTGCATGTCACCCTGGCAGCTTGTGCTTAACCTCGACTTGGCCCCTTTGCACAACTGCAAGAAAGCTCTTTTCCCACTGTCTCACCCATGAGAGGCCCTGCAAACCCATGTGACAGCAGAGCAGACAGGATCTTTCTTTTCCTCTGCATGGCCTTGTTCTTCTTGTGTCTCAGCTGCCGAATGTCCAGACAAGAAGACTCAAGACAGTTACATCAATGCTTCACACAATGCTATGTTGTGTCACACTGGCTGTGTGATGCTGTGCTGTGCTGCTGTTAGACAGCCTCTAGCTCAAAACAAATGCAGAGTGATTAGGTGAGGACAGAAGCAGAAAAGAACCCCATTACAATCATTGTATAATGTAATTCTATCTCGGGGAACTATTTTAATAGGTAATTAGGTTTCTATGACAGCTTTAGTGAGCCATGCATGTGCTTCTTTACTCTGTTTCTTCCTTCTTACCCAGGGATGACCAAACTGCTTTTATATTAATGAGTCTGGTTCAGGATTCTGCAGGAGGGAGTTATCAAAAGACTATTTTATGGTACAACGGCATGTTATTTTTTCCCTGAAAACACCCATCCTCCAGGAGACAGGGAAAATCTGCAGTGTGAATATGAATTGGCAGGTTGCTTCCCCTGAGGCCCCCCTCTATCAGCCAGTGCAGTGGATGACAAAATGCACTGCATACGCTCCCAGTACAAACCTGATTCCATCTGTAGCCCTATCAGCCAAAGAAATGACATATTTATCAGAGCGGCATGGTCTCATAGGCAGCAGAGGCACAGTGGCGACTGGTTAGGAGGTCTCTGAGAGTTAACTGAGGCTGTCCTCCTTCTCCCTGCACACTATTGCTCTTCCCCAAGGGCTCTGGTTTAAAGCATCCTACATTCAATTGCTTTCTTATTTGTTATGCTGATTGATGACATTTGTTCAGGCAGACTAAATAATGCAGAATAATGACCATGATGATAGCTTTTCACTGCATGTTGCATTTCCTTTTATTGTTACAATATCACATGTAAGTTGATTAGTTTATTTAACTGTCTACATTCCTAATTAAAACAAATATGTAAGTAAAACTTGGTACGATGGTGGCACTATTTGGAAAAGACTTTGGGATGCTTAAACGCTGCTAAGATTAACGATGCCCTAGCTGTTGTCAGTGTCAGGAGAGAAAGCTGCATGCTATCAGTGGGCCTGCTCTAGCGTTCAGTTTCAAAGAAGAGCCTGAGGGGAGAGCTTCTAATATTGTCTCAGATTCCATGTTTTTCACAAAACTACTGGTGCGTGTGAGTCAGGAAAGAAAAAGAAAAAAAAACCCATCAGATGTTCTTTTGAACCATAAGATTGTTAGAACACAACTAAACAATTCCACCTGAAACCAGTTTGTTGTGAAGTTCCTATCATATTGTAGTTTTCTAATGCTTAAACTATTCCTCTACACTTATACATGTTTATCTCAAAATGCCAATAAACCAATTAACAAAATCTGCAAGTTGTTTACATATTTGTTATTATTAAATGATTAATACAAGTTCTGCTTATTGCAAAAGTTAGGTGTCAGCATTTTCAGAGAGTGAAGAATGCACCATTCAGTGCCTGGTTCATGTTTTTCTACTGTCTCACACATGCAAACACACACAGGAAGTATTATGTAAGTGGGTAAAGCTGCGTGAGCAGCGCACAAAGGACAGGCATGTAAACAGCTGTGGTGTCAGTGAGGGGTGAAGTGCCAGGGGTGTGTGCATGTGACTCTCCCAGCCTTACCAAAGAGAAGCCACACTATTACACACACACACACACACAAGATGTACACAATTTTCACTAAAATGACAGTGTAGATCATTAGAGGTGGCTGTCCACTCTGCTCTTTTAAGATAATGTTATACTGCCAGTTCTAAAATTTCCTCTTCCCCTCATTTTTCCTCTGCATGAAGTTGTCTTACAAAGCGGTTTACTGCTCTAATTTTATGTGTCACTTGACCCTCCTGAGTGAAAGGAAATTTCAAATAATTAACACACAAACATATGTTTGACAAAACTACAATATCTGCTTGCTGTAATAGATCAATGCTTACTCCAATAATTGTTCAAATGGAATATTTAAATGAGCACAGTCATTTTAGAAAGCAACACTCGTGATATATATATATATATATAAAATACAATACAATGTCCGCCATGCAGTTTATACCATGCTGATAAAACTAAAACAGTAACTTTCAATGTTTTTGGACAAAAAAGTAATAATTTTAGAGTTCAGTTCTTAGAGCTGAAGCTGAATGCTCCTAATACTAATTAGGAAATTTTCTGCAACACACTCATTCATCTACAAATCAAAATCATTACAATAAACTTCTCTGCTTTCGTCTTCACACAATATTAAATGTTTACTTTCCAGTCAAACTAAATCCAAGTATATTCCTAAAATCTGTTTAGTGTTTTTCAGAAACCAATCTCCTGAAGCGTTCCCACAGGAACACAGACAATGGCTGTCACCATATTAGTCATCATATTACACCAGGCAAGCACGACTCGGAGGAAACGTCTCAGATCTCTATTAGCTGGGTAAAATCTTCTCCTGTGTGTAATTGCAATGTTCCACTTCAAAGAGTCCGACAGGAGAGCTGGTGTAGGGGTGAGATATCCTTAAAATACCAATTAAAGGAGCTGAGGGAAATATGACCCTCACTTCGCTGGGTCACATCACCATTCCCGAGATGGGGTGTATTGAAAATCTCATCCTTACCTTTCAGCCATGGTTCAGAGCTTTTATATCAACATCAGTACTTCCCTTATTAATTATTTCTTGCTTAAGGGATTATAATGTCATAGCATGTTTTCTCTTTAGGCGCCTCACCCTATATTCACACATATATGGACATTTAGAGCCCTATTCATTTGATATGATCAATAATGTTCTGGTTTAAACTGTACAAAAGTCATGTTGGCCAACTTCTAGGGGGGAAAAAATGCAGTTAACCTCTTTACTAAATACATCTTTAACATTAACAAGTTAAATTCAGTGATTGCATTGTGATGAATAACAGAACGATTTACAAAATGCAATATAGAAAAAAATATATTACAATAATTTCTATTTAGCATTAAATATGTGCATTAAAAACAAATGAAACATGCATTTTAACATGTTAACAGAGAATTCAAAATAAATGCAAACAAAAGAGGATAAATACTGGCAGGAAGAGTTAAACTCCCTCTTTGCCACATTTGTCACAGTAGCAGGGCTGATGTTCTCTGGGTTGGTGGCCTGATTTCCATTTGGAGATGAGTCGCTATTTGCCCGTGCTGCCTAGTAACTGTCAGATCTGGAGTGTGATTTATGTAAATCAGCTGGCAGGGGCTTGTGGGTCAGAAGCGATGTGTTGTGAGACCACTGCTGGGCAAGTGCACAGCACAGCCAGTGGGATAGAGCTGCACTATCAAAATCTCCACTAACAACAGCTGAGTTTATTATCCTGTGCCTTCCCTCCAAATGGGATGTACCACACATATGTACTGCAAACATAATCAACCTTTATGACTTAATTTAGACTGTATGTGTAAACCTCTTTTATTATTCATGCAACTACATGTCTCTATGAAATTGTAACAGAAAACCAAGGATTAGAAGTAAAAATTAGAAGTGATAATTTTATAATGGAATATCACACCATGACTTTAGTACATACAGCACAGCTAGAAAAGCCCAGAATACCTTGAAATAAAGTATGTGTTTTTAAAGTCGGCTGTGTTTTGATGGAGGCACTCACTGATTATTCAAGTCGGAATTAATTAAACACCTGACAAGACAGAATACAGTGGAACTGACAATTATACTCTCAGTAACACAACACTGCCTATTACAGGGGTGTTGAAAATACCATCTTTGCCCTAAAAGGATGATTTCCTGTTTTATTGATTATATTTCAAGAGGAGATAAACAGGAGCAGAAATTCAGCTGTCACGGTGATTGATTTTTGGTGTTGTATGTGAGTCAAGATATGCTTCTTTTTTTTAAAGGATGAACTATTCTATGAATTGCATGTCAAAACAATAAAATGTACAATTGTCAAATTACACAGCAGCGAAGCTTCAAGGAAAAATGAACATGTAGACCATAGAATGGAAATCTATTGTTTGCTTGGGTCTGAATCAGAGCAGCACATTTTTATGTACATCAGAGCTGCCGTAAGCTTCAGGCCATTCTTATCTCTTCTACACAGCATGGCTTAGGAAACCTTCACTGGGATCACCAACTACACAAAACTGGGTAAAGAATTTCATTTGTCTAACATTTGACACAGTGAATAATTTAAAATAGTTACCTCTTGAATGTGGTATGATCGTCTGGAGCAAATGTATTTATCTTACCCAGAGCATCCTGGAGCAGTTCTGTATCAGATTAATGATATCCAGATTTTCTGTTCAGCAGAGAGCTCTCTGCCAAAACAATCAAGAGACCTCACGCAGACATTTCCTTAAACAGAGGCAAAGTATCATGACATAATTAGAGCAGTGCAGTGCTTTGCGACTACACACAGTTCAGCTTGGTTTTCAGAGCACAACATGAAACGACTTGGTGAGGGTGAGCTGACGGTACTGCTGCAGATGGTCTCAGGGCCATGTGTGCCAATGGGAAATCTAATTGCACTGCATTTAAAAGTATCGGTTTTAATAGCGGGGTTCTGGAGTTTCCCGCTGGCGCGTTTTAATTAGTCTGAATACATTAGGCTCCTGTTGGAGCTCTACCTGCCAGGATTGATCACTGGACTGGGACTACACGCTAGCTATTTGCATTCATGTGTACCACACAGTGAAGCCACACACAGATAAATACTGAAGAGCTTTTCTTTAGTAAGGTTTTATTTAAGACACTCATTCAAAACACTGCACTCGTGGGTGTTACATACTCCATGTAATTTGCTCAAAAAAGATGTTTCTCTTTAGCAGGTATTAGGGAACTTGTAAGGACAGAAGGCAAGCTAAAAGTAAAAAAAATACAGTTGAGTTCTCAAAGGCAATCCGCTGCCCCGTGCCAAAAACCTGAAACTGGAAAGGACCTTTTTTTAAATTGACATCAATGAACCTAAGCACACTGCAGCCAAACCAACGCTGCAGCAGCTAAGGATAAAAAGGCAAGCAGTGCTGAGAGACACAATTCTGCTTTGACCTCAGGTTGTGGTTTTAGAAGGACTGTGGAGGCTTTCTGCCCTACATATTTCATGAAGGCGAAGAATTTGTAGGAATTCTAAAGAATTCTTCTTTTTTTCACTGGGTGCATTTGTTACATTTGTTGGCATAAACATGTGGCTCTTCAGGTGGTTGGGGTTTTGGGTGTGTTAAACAGTTGAGCTGATCTGCTTCGGGACTTCAGTTTTCATCATATCATACTATTTGTCGACATCACTGCTGTAGTGTCTGTCACCAGACTGCATAAAGCTTGTTTCTTCAGTTACTTCAATCTATTAACCCCTTAAACTCCCAGGAGCTTTTGATGGGTCCAGACTTACATTTCTCACTTATTTAAGTGCATACCTTTCCTGTAGCTATTGAAAAATAACTGAATAATAAGCATAGACTTTAATGTAGAGCAGAACTTTAAAAACAAACAAATATGACAAACAGCAAAGCAGGTATATGTTAGTTGGGACTTATAGTTAAACCATATTTGTTGTTATTGTTTTGTTATTGTTCTGCAGTATTCACACTGAAAAGTGCAATTCTCTTTAATGTCATAATCTTTGCAATAGAGCCATCAAGTGATTTGTGTTTTAATGCCTAATTCCTTTCTCTAAAACAGCTATCTGTGTTTTAGCAGTTAAAATGACGCAAAAGAGATTTGGTTTCCGATAAGGCTGATGTATTCCTAGCAACACGAGGTATATGCTGTTCTTCATCATCATCTGATCCAGATGTGGACTAAGGGATACAGTCCATGCTATAGGCCTCTCCCTTTTCACAATTGGACATACAGTACAGAGTTATAGCAATAATACAACACTGCCTTGACACTCAACACTCACAGGATCTTATCATTGCCAATGGAAAGTACCTGGGCAGCTCTTTGGGATCTGCAATGTGGCTGTATCAGTCAGCAAAAAGAGCTGACTGTGGTCTAATTTGGGTTATGAGGGTAAAATAAAAACTCAAAATGAAAGACTTGCATTATAAGCCTGAGGGCTTAGTTTTGCAGGGACTGACAGTTTGGCTTCACAGGTACCAGAACGGCAAAGGCTGAAGTATTTTTTCTCCTGGCCTCTTTCATGATTGCCTCTGTTTCTGCAACAGATGCAACACCTAGCACTTCTCAGGCATCTACGTATATATGTGTTTATTATTATTGAATTCAAAACACTATTGAGCTCTATAGTGGGTTTAGTGAACCTCTATATTAGTGGACCTCTATAAGGTCACTTAATGTGCTTCATATGGCTATAAAAAAGAAACGCATACAATATGAATGCATCATACACATCATAATTACGATACACTTGTTGTAGTGGTTTACATTAAATCAAATTTCAGTCTCTGTCTAAAAATTTTATGTTGTAGTGGTTTACATGAAATCAAGTTTCAAATTACCATAATTATTCCATTAATTCTGTATTCTCATGCATATGATTATAAAATATTGTTCAGAAATTAAAATATTATCCATTTTACTGCTCTGTTGACCAAAACCAATATTACTGCTTAAGCATTCAGTGTTAATGCTTTTAACACATTGCACATCACAAGACAGAGCATACATACCAAATGCTGCTAGACTCTGTGTGCTTTTCGCTGAGTGGTGGTGAGGGGTCATAATGAATTGAGATCTCATTTCAGTCTAGAATAAAAACAACCTGTATGAAGAATGACGGGAACAGTGCTGGGTTTTTATATCAATCTTTGCGCAGTAATGAAAAGCAGAGGGAGAAAGTGAGAGAGACACATCATCTTCAAAACCCAGAAGCCGAGCATAAGCCTGGAGTGCGTGAGTTAGTGAGCCAGCGTAGTCTCAAACAACTGGAGCCTTTTAAAGCCTAATAATCAAAGCAGATGTTCACCTGTGATCAAGCCAAAAAGGAATGGTGTAAGAGTTTACATTGTGAAGGTGCTCCTTGTAATGTTTCCAACAGGCTCTCAGCAGGCAGTGAGTTAGTGTCAGCTCCAAACAATGAGACTGAACAGGCTGCAGACAGTCTCACTCTAATACCAATGCAAGACACACAAGTGTTGTGAAAACCTGTAAGGACTGCTGAAAATCAGCAATATTCATAAATATATATACACATAGAATTGTTCTGGGTCCTCTGAGTGCTCACCATTAGGTTTAAAGTCTTAAAGTCACAACTTATTATTCAGTTATTCATCCTAAAGCATATAATTCAGTAACTAGGAATTATTCAGTAACTACAGTGAAACTAATTGAAAAAGGTTTGTAGTTACAAGAGGGAAGAATGTAAGTCTGAACCCGTTGATGGGTCCGAAGAGTTTAAGATGTTAATGTTAATATTGATCAACACCATGAACTTCACAGATTTTTTTTTCTAATATGTATTCAGGATTGAAAACAAAATTAGTCCTAATAAGTTAGTCATATAATACACCAAGGCTTAGGGTTTTGAGGTTTTGAAATTTGAAATCTGTCTGAATTCCAACTATAGATGGCAATGGTTGACTAATGTCTCACTCATTTCAGGTCACCATGTTGCCGTTTGTAGGGATTCCCAATGTGATGATTAAGTCTTATTAATATCAATGTCATACTAAGCTGATGTACCAAAGCTCAGTATTACATCGACTTCTGCAACAAACGAGTAAAAGAAAAATATTTTATAAGCTGATGCATTTGAATTTAACTGTGTGTAAGTACTTCTCTGCCTTATCAAGTAGGTGCATTTTCCATAGCATTTTTACCTTTGTTGTGTTTTGTGGAGAAAATAATTCAACAGTAATGAATCTAAATTATCCACAAAAAACTCCTTATTTACAAACCTTGCATGAAAAATAAGATGCAATAAATTGTCCGTTTCAAAATGTATAGTTTGTCCCAGTTGTATTTGACAATCGTGAGGATAGAGTAGTAAGATGGATTTACAAAAGTCTGGTGTGAGACTAAGGGCTGTTTTGTTGTTAAGGAAACCAGGCTGGAGAATTTTCGAAAGCAGCAGTTCACTTTTAGCGTGGTGTCCTTTCCTATACTGCAGAAGAGTGGGTAATGGATCAGAGGTGAGCCCAGGAGACCTGTGTCTGAATCAAACCGTTCAATACGTGCCAGCACAGGTTTCTCTCTCTCCAAGAAGCAAACAAGGGACAGAGTTAGAGGCGGACACCTGATTTAAGGCACTAGCCTAGAATGTACTCACATTTTCATGAAGGATTTATAGTGACTGAGAGTTCCTAGGATTATTGCGTTGGATTTCCTATGAATTAGGTCATGAGAAAAGCTACAACGATTAACTCTATCTAGTTCTTGGTAGTTTCTGAGATGATAAAGAATCGCCATACGCATGCAGTTCTTGTTTGATTGATTCACTGTGTATGTGTATAAGGGGTTAATGTGCTAACATGGTTTTGTCTCCCTGCAGCTGAGCTCTCTTATTCTTCACTGTCCTGTTAAGGCTGACTGCCAATTAGTCTCAGCCTCCTTCTCTTTCCACCATGCAAAAATAAAGGAGTTACAAATGACAAAGTGCAAGTGTACACAGCAGTGTGTCTGCCCTCGGACTAATTTAAGACCCTGCTGAATTTGATTAGTGCACTGTGGATTTATAGCACCTGGGATTTTTGTGCTTCAAGTCATTAACATGGCAAGGCACTGAAAGTGGATGCTTTATACAATTAAAGGTGTTTTCTACACACTGCCTAGAGCTTAATCACTTGGCCGCACCTGGGCAGAGTAATGGTATTTACATTAAATTACAATGTCTTAAAGAGTCACTGAAAATAATTAAATTATATTAACACTACTGTCACTACAGCTACACTGGAACAATAGTTAAACCAGTGAATTTATGGTGTACAAACACTGCATGGCCCAGTCCATAGTAAATACTGCACAAATGTGTATAACAGAGGTAATTAGTTATCTGGTTAAGGTTTTGTAGTAACCCAATATAGGAATTCTTATGAATAGGTGGTTAAAGCTAGGGCTGGGGCAACCTTTTTGTTACTACTTCATTCGTGTGAAATCCAATTCAATTCAATCCAATTCAAAATAGCCATGACTATGACATACACTGAAAGGTTCAGTTTATTACTAGTGTCTGTAATATTTAATACTAATGCTACGCTGAAGACTTGTGCCAGAATGTTTGCACATCATACCAGCAAATACGGTGGACCAAGACCAATTCTGTTTTGTACACTTACTTTTTATTACTCTCATCAAGCATACGTAAAACATCTACAATTAAAAGTTTATTTCTCCTCCGGCTCGCCATAGTGACACTTTGAGCCTGCTCTCTTTTGTCAGTGCACGAATAGAATGTGGATATTGATTGGCCACGTTTGCCTATGTTGTGTATTCAATCTGGATGATGATTGGCTAGCAAATAGAACCTTATAAAAGCAAGTTTATCGGTGAGTTTGGAGATTATTACACCAAAAACTTTGCAAAAGTCACACGGTGATGAAGTTTATGTGGTTACCTCATTTTCGACCAAAATGCCAGATAGAACCTTACAATAATGAGGTCACGAAGTATGTAGCCCTGTTACTTGTATTTACTTTTTACCAAATCACCAAATCCTGTCTACTGATGATTGTGGAATTACTCCATAGTGTAAATGGAAATCTGTGATTACATAATATTAAATAAATAATAATAATAATAATAATAATATTAATAATAATAATAAATTCCAATAGCCAGTTTATAATTATGGATAGTCCATGAGAGTCATAGCTAAGTGTGCATGTAGTAATGAGAGATATATGTATAAAATAATGTAGTGTTAATAAACTTGTATGTAATGTACTTGTCCAATAATGAACAAGTGTAGTCCCAGTGTCTTATTGACATTGGCTACCGATTCTTACATGATGTACCGGCCTTAGCATTTGCCAGTTCATTGCGCATGTTTTCTCTGGAGAGTGCGTTCCGTTAGTGCCCTCAGGATGTCCTTGCCTGCAATGTAATGTCTCTGTGGCTTTAATCCTGGTGATACATGCGCAACCTGTGACCCGCCTGGAAACCTTTAATTGCACTTGACATTCATTTGCCAACTAAGGGTGCCGTGCTCCCTATTAAAGAAGTCCTGTCTGAGAGTGGGGATGGGACTGGATGCAGAGAGGAGCCTGGCTATTATTTCATTTGTCACTGTAGGTGGTGCGTTTACAAAGGACACGGGTTGCTCTTATCAGACACACGTCATGGGACACGGTGAGCTGCTGTGGCAGCACTGTCATAAATCTTCCACACCCAATCTCCTCATCCTCACCCACACACTGACTCACCTGTAAGTGGGCACAGATCGCTCTAAGGATTTGTGGATTGAATAGTCACTTAAATAATATTTATACGATTGAAGCTAATGGCAGGGGAGATTAAATATAGCTAGTGAATGTCAAGGAATTCACTTTAGATGCTTTTGCTGTAGCTAATGTTTCTTTTTGACCTTGAGTCTTGAAATCTGGTAGTACTATTCCTAAAAGGGTTAATCATAGGCATATTATTAGATCTAACTGCATTACACAGTACGGGTCCACTTTTGTGTGTACAGTTTTTCATCTTTTTAATTTAAAATTACAGAAAATTCACAGTCACACTTCAAAGCAGTTACATGTCATGTACAGATCAGTTCACACCAGTGCACAGAGGCAAAGGACAGAGCAAAGCAAACTGACAAAGCAGCTTGTTATCAGTAGTCTCTGTGGGTGACAATGCTAGAGTATGTGTAAACACTGTGCCTTATCTGTTTAAATGGTGCATACAGTATGTGACTCCATAGCCTGAATGATGTTTATGGTGTAACTCTTTAACTCAAGGTTAATGGTTTTACATTCTTTTATTCTGGTTACTCTAAAATTCACCAATTGCAGTATATTCTCTTGTAATGAATATATACTCCATTCCAGTCTCTTGTAGTCATTATAGTATCCTGTCTTTGAATATATGTACTACTTTCATTACTGAATATTTCTCACTTTGACAGAAGTAATAGAGCTTGTGTGTTTGGCATGACTGTACCAGGAAATCTTTTCTTAAAAAAACGGTGAATCTCACAGTTAAAATTCACCGTCCCTTAATCTAAGACATTACTGAAGTGCCTTAAATGTGGTTTAGGTTGTTTTGCTTCATGCCTTAGTACTCAAGGCATGTAACTCTTTTTTGCATTGATTTTGCAAATATAACAAATGTATTACATCTTCTTATTTGCTTCTTTAAGATGACAAAGTATTGACTACATTTGCTTTACTTTTGCATGCACAAGCAAACAAGCAAAACTAATAAACTAAAAATGTAATTTTACAGCAACTGCATTACACTTTAAGGGGAAATCAAAGAGGTCATTAATATGAACAGACACACATATATGGGATTATCTACTTCATTTCAAACATAATTCAAAAATAATAATCCAAAGTGCCAAAATGTCAACACTTTTTAAGTGGATCAATGAAGTATTTAGATTTATATACTGTATATCTCACATCCAAACAAAAATGGCAGGTTTTTTAGGGATTTACTGTTCCATCGGGAGATCTTGCATTACACATCTGTCACGTGAGACAAGGACACAACAACCGGGATCCAAGTGCAGTGCTTTATTTTCAGAAGGATAATCAATAATCGG
>JAOUQW010000038.1:13836795-13859911 GCA_028565825.1 Olivaichthys viedmensis | reverse complement strand
ACGACAATACTTCGCGATGTGAGAGTGTTTGTGTTGGGTATTTATAGGAGTGCTAATGAGTGGGAAGTGTGCATGTGTGTGACCAGGAAGTGTCAGTATTCGGGGGATGGCGATCTCTGGTGGTGAGGTGAGGGAGTGCGGGCGGTGTCGGTTGATGGCGACCTCTGGTGGTGAGGTGAGGGAGTGCGTGCAGGGACGGGTGGTGCTGTGACAACATCAGGCAGGACATAAAAGATGGCGCCAGTTACTTTTCAGAGTGCTTCTTGTTGAGGATGAAATACTACTTACTGTCTTGTGGATATTAAAAATGAAATATAGAGCCATTTCCTGCAAAGGTTTAGCCAAATACTGATCTGTTCTTGATTAGAAAAAAGAAACTCAGAGGCTTCCCTGATACTTTAATAGAGCAACATGTCACAAGTCTGATTTCAACAGTAGTCACGTGGACAATGGAAGTGAGCTTTAGCCATGCTGTACTTATCTCCCATTCACTGTGTTAGGGTAATTCTCTGGATGCTATCAGAATCTGGAGAAACTGCTTTTAGAACAGCTCAAACTGATGCTTTAATTAAGACAGTAATCTGTTTTTACCAGTTTCTATTTTTAAGAACATGATCTTCTTTCTGTATTTCTCTCTCTCCTTTTCCCTCTTGCTCACTGTCAGATGAACAGAGATGGGAAGTAACAAAGTACAATTACTTCCTTATTGTACGGTTTTTGTACTTGAGTTTTTCTTTCACTTATTACTTTTGACTTTTAAGTCAAGTCAAGTCATATGGTGACTTTTTTGCAAGACAGATGTGACAACAAGAACGGAGAGGTGAATGATTAATTTGTAAAGTTCTACATCATGCAGCTGTTTGTACATGTGCAGTGGGGTCCAAAAGTCTGAGACCACACTGAAAATCTGGGATTTTTTTCATTGCCACTGTATGGCACTCTTAAACGCTTTGCCGAAGCTTTGTTCACTGAGAGAGAGAAAAGCAACTTCATCACAGATACAGAATGTGCTGAATAAAGAACGAGAGACTTAATTCAGCAAAAGTATTGTCAAAAGAAGGTTAGCTAGTAGTGGTCTCAAAAGGACGAGTAGCAGTCTCTAAACCACTTCTCAGGAAGGGAAACAAGGCAAAACACTTGGCATGGGCTAAGACATACCAGCATTTCACAGTGGATCACTGAAAAAAAGTCATATTTACTGATGAATCCAGGTTTGAGATTTATGGCAGTAACAGAAGGGTTTATGTAAGGAGACGAACAGAAAAGAGATTGATACAACAGTGTATCAAATCAACAGTGAAACATGGTGGTGGATTTTCAATGTGGTCTCAGACTTTTGGACCCAACTGTATATGCAAGCACATTGTCTTACACCAAAAATGAGAGGGAGGATGACCTAATATCTGTCTATCTACAAATATCTATATATATAAATATCTGTCATTAGCTACATTTTGTCAATTTCTCAATTTGTCAATTTCTACTAGTATGCAAGCTAGCTTATATCGTCAGACCTATTAGCTGTCATTGAGTAGATTTAGATTTGAGGTGACTAATTTACCGTCAATAACCAAAATCCATGTGTAATTTGAGGCACAGACTCCTTTCTCATTTGTGATTCTTTGTTGTACTTTTTATTTCATACTTCAAGTAAATTTAAGAGTTTGTAGGTTTGTACTTTAACTTAAGTAAAGAATTTGAAGCTGTCCTTTAGCTTTTACCAGAGTATTTTTATACATGAGTATTTGCACAGGAATTTTTGTACTTCTACCACCTCTGCAGGTGAATATGAATACTATTATGTCATGTTTTGCATGCATAAAAGGTTGTGTGGCCTTTAATTGTGGCATCAAGCAAAAATGTATTTTGATTGGTTGGGGGTCACAGAACTAAATAGCATGTAATTAACATCACAAAGTTTCCCTGGAATGTTCCATACAAGCAATTAGAAAGCTTGTTTTTGTTTGGTTTATTCCTGCAGAGACAGCAAAGACAAAGTATTTGAATATTCACTCGCAGGAACACCAGGAGGTCAATAAACACTTATGCTATGTGCAGTCTCCTCTCAGAAAATGTTATTTTAGTTTCCCAGTATGGACCAGCCTCCCAGCCTTTCTCAGCTGCATTGTACTGCGCACATTAATCCATCCAGTGAGGAGTTCTTGTGGGCTGCAGGAGCTACTCTGTCCCCCACTCTCTTTTGCAGAGGTTCAATGGCAGAAAATCCATAGCCTTTCTAAGAGGTGGAATTCCATTAGATAATAGATATGGAATCCATCTCGATTCTCCACCTTATCTTCTCTTAGGGTAAGAAATCAATACACAACTTCAGTCGAACCGCCAACAACAACAATAAATTGATGGCCAAGTGAGAAAGAAGTAGTTGGGGGGGGGGGGACTGCCATAATGGACACAATGATACACGCCTTATTGGAAGTGGCTATAAATTAGAGTATGTTAATTGTACATACAGTCCTCCAAATGTGGGAAGGGAAGCAAAAGTGACAAAGAACTGTTGAAAAAAAAGATGTAATGGAGAAAAATAATGGATATCAATGTAAGTGCTGCAAGTTATTTTTTATTGAGGAACTCTGTGCTCTGCAGCATCAAAGCCAACATTTCCTCTCTGGCTCTTTAGTAGCAACAGCATGTGTGTGTGGTGGGCTGGGCTTTCTGAGTGTTGCGGTTTCCTGTTGGAAATCTGGGACTGCCAGGTGTGCTGTTTGCTGTGGCTGTTACCACGCAACGCATTCCTAACAGAGCTGAAAGCAGTGAGTGGATGGAACGAAGAAATGTCCTTTACAGAGTTTCCTCATATGTCCCATATCAGTCCAGCTCTGTGAGAGCCTAAACTATGACCATTTCCCTTCTGTGTCTCTGAGTTAGATAAACTGATTTAATGACCTGGACATTTTCCCCTATAATGTATAATACCAGTCATATACATATGGACACACATAGTAATAGAGCGATTTTTTTTATTTTGACTATTTTAGACTATTTTAGAATAATAGTGAAGACATAAAAAAATATGAAAAAGCACACCTGGAATAATGCAATAACCAAAAAGTGTTAAACAAAACAAAACTTATATTTTAGATTCTTTAATATTTTCTTAATGACAGCTTTGCAACCTCTTGGTTTCATTAAGTGGCACTTTGGGTGCCTGGGGTGGTTTTCCAAAGATTCTACTTGAAAGCCTCTCTGATACAACAGGGAAACACTGTTATAGGGTTCAACAAAGAACCTTTAAGGGTTCCACCAGAGGGACAAACCAAATAACCTTTAAGGGTTTTAGATTTACCCATTGTTTCTAAAGAGTGTAGACACAAATTCCAAGCATAAGCCTTTAGATCAAAATGTATTTTATATCAGGAGAAACATACAATCATATTTTTGCATGGTACTCTATATTAAGTAGTATATTGTGTACTACCCCAGTATGGGACTTTGCATAGTATTCTAGGGATCCTGAGGTATCCAGGCATGCTTTGATAGTACTAACGGTTTAATGGAACAAATATACTTTCTATGTGCCCTCATATTGTGCTGACAATATTCTAGCACCGCAATATCAGTCTAGTCTCCACATTACACCACTAGTGCAGAAGTTCTTCTATAAAACCATTGGCTACTCAAAATGAATGTTGTCTAATGTCACAGCACTATTGAATTAAATTGAATTGGAATGCAAGTGATGATGGGAAATGAAATAATGTGGTATACCACTGGTGTACTCCTCATATTGGCTGTGTCATTGTGTGTCAGTATGTTCGACCTAAATGCCTGTGGTTAAACTGAATGAAGGGCTAATGTTTGCACACCCAGCAATTACACATCTGATATGATAGAAAGTGGACTAAAAAAATCACACCTTAGATTAACAAAATGTCGAGGTTGTGGAAAATAAAGGTGAGCAAATAAAATCATATTGTTGCACGTGACATTCTTATGACTCATAAAGGGAAGTGCAAGCAGAACCAAAAAGACTTCATGCTACCAAGAAATGTCCTCAAAATGTTCAGTCTCATTTCTGAGGTGCTGTTTGTGAAGTTATTGAAATGTGCATTAGATATTATGATCAGATTAAAATCCAGATCAGATAAATCCTATAGAATGTCATCAATTAGTAAACATAATATCACAAAAAAAAAAAAACAGATGCTCAAATGTTCAAACATAAGCATATTTATTTTCTTATGCTTTTTTTAAATTATGTTTTTACCATATTAAATGTTGGACTGTATTCCAGATTTGTCAATGTTGGGATAAAATCAGTGTATTGATTCCAGTAGTAGCATGCCTCACAGGAACAGGCTTATGTGGAAGCTGACCTCTCGGCACAAAAGGAGGCTTACCTCTGCAGTGGATACGAAAGCCTAATGTAAGCCAGTGATTGTAAGTAAAACCATGAGGAGGGAACATTAAAGTGAGAGCTTCAAGTACTACTGTTGAAACCCATAACCATGAAAAAGCATGTAATAGACCTGTTTATCCAGTGTAATAAAATAACCCTATTTCATGTTTTGACACATTTTTGTGTAATAGTCACTTTTCTTCAAACGCCCAGGACACCTGGTTACGCTTTATAAAGGTGATACACTACATAAAAACTTTACTAGAGGGCTAGACACGCCATAAAGAAAATTATTCTTAAAAACATTTGCTCTGGGTAAAACAACATACTGACAGCTGTTTACACACATTGCATGCTTAGCATTAACCATAAAACAATATTCTCTGGTATGCATTGTAGAGCGAGAAATATCTGCAAACCGAAACAAATAAACATCCTTAATTCAATTCATACTGTGTGATCAGTGCTGTAACTTGCTCCACCCCATACACTGGCATGACTGTAAGGGTTTTGATTAATCACTTCACTGGAGTCTTGTGAAGAAACATATTGACAGTTCTGGCTTCTCTGTGACAAAAACCAGAAGAGATTGTTGTTTTTCATTGATAAGTCTTCCCATGACATTACTGACATTATAGTTGTTGTTTGTTCAGCATGACAATCCCAATTTGTGCACAAAACCTGTTATAGAATTCTTCATTACATCAAACCTATTTTGATATGTTGGGGTCTCTCTAAGTTGAGTGCTTTAGGCCAGGGCTCAAAGCTGCCTCGTTTATAGCCAGTGACATAATGAGCAGCAACCAAAGGTTGCATGTATTGCGTATGCAGCCACATGCCAAAGCGAGAAGCATGACCATATGTGACAGACACGGCCAAATGTTAGCAAAATTGTCTAGTAGAGGTTTGTTCTTGTGGTTAGCAACATAGTTTTATTTATCCATTTATTTATTTATAGCCTTTTCAGGGGAATGATGACATGGTTGACAGCTAAGTAACTGTATCACTTACCAAATAATGATGCTGTCATACACTGCAGCAATATGAAGCCTACTTTTAGGGTAGTCTATGCTCACCTGAAGCCTGGCCAGCATCCGGCTGTCTTTAATCAGTGATTCTGTTAACTGGTGACAATTGTGTCTTTAAATTTGTCTGGGGCAGGATGGAACAAGTGCCAACGCAGGTATTTGTAATTATTAATAAAGCAGTAATGCACACATTGAACCCATAAGCATATGCCTCTACTGGTCTGATGAGACTGCTTGATAAGGCCACTAATCACTTCACCTCACATAATTTCCTGCTTTGAGTAGTTAGTTAGGGTTCATGATTGCCCACTAGATGCCTGTTGTAACATGCGGGAGGTTTCGGCAGCAGGCTGCATGTGTGAATAAGCTTCATTTGGGCTTTTCCATGAGGCTTAGTATACACAGGTAGAAAGGTTCAAATCACTTCCAGAAGGGAAAATCATATTGAATCTATAGTCATGACCACAGGAACAGGTTAGCAAGGTCAATACACGGAAACAAAGTAAACAGGATAAACATGTGAACTAGAAATAATGCATACGAATGCTTAGTACATAGGCAAGACTTTGTGAAGAACATAAGTAAATAAATACACCTTGACACCTGTAAACTGAGTGAGTTAAAACACCTGATTCAAATGTATGAAAGATGCCAGTTCTGTTTGAGTGTTTAATCATTTTTAGGTGTGTGGAGGTTGCTAATTGATTTCAGGCATGTGTGAGTGTTAATGCTCTAGCAGCCAACTGCATATCTGTTGCTCAAACTCAGGTATGTTTAAGTCCCTCATGGACAGTCTATAAATGCATAAACAATCTATAGTTCCTTTCTAATCCTTCCTAATCTCTTTTCACATTTTAATCCAAAAATATGAACAGTAAAGATCAGTATATTTAACCTTGTGGAGTGAACTTAGAGAAGAGGTCTATAGTCTCTTTGGAATGCTTTTATTCTCATATGCCACTCAAGTCATACAGTATATATTTAATTTAATCTGATTCTGTTTGTATGGTAAGAATGATCAAGATAATGCTTTGGAATCACACCTTTTAGAAATTAACAGGGTTATTCAGTTATTCATCTTAAAGCATAACTAGCAATGCATGCATTTGAGGGGAAAAATGAAAGAATGGTATGTGTGGGTGTGTATTTACATGGTTGCGTTCAGATTTTTTACTTTGTGTGTGTGTGAGTGCGTGCATGTGTGTGTGTGTGTGTGTATGATGTATTGTTTTGTAACTCTGTGTTCTAAATCTGAGTCATATATATGCCTTGTAAACTGTTCTATCAGACATGAGATGTTCATCACTCTTGAGCTTTAACCTGTGGCATCAGAGAGGCTGGGTGAAGCTCAGCCAGTAGATGTCAGTCTTCTCTGTAGTATCAGTGCACATTCCCAGATTCCATCACCCTGGAGGGCCATGGAAAGGCTCAAGGTTAAACACATGATGTCAGGAGATTATTTAAGTGTGAGATAAAAGTCTCTAAGTGAGCCATTAGCATGGAATGAACTCAAACACAGGCACTAGAGTTCATTACAATGTTATTAAGTACATGTTACACTTGAGGCACACTTTTCAATTAAAGCATATTACTTGAGTAACATAAAAATCCAGTTAAAATAGCAGTCAAAATGCAGTGATCATAAATTACTTGCAGCAAACACAGTCATCTTTAAAATAACAATGATGTTCCTGCATTAAAGACTGAATAGTTGATAACTATTTGACCACATAATTTGCACATCACAAATAGTCTGAACCACAAGATACTTCAAAATAATATGGAAAATGTCTAATGTTCAAATTCCACGTCACCAATAATGAACAAATTTGCACCCAGACACATAGTTAAGGCTCTGCAGGAAATCAAATCGAACGGATAACATATTCCTACCATCAAGATATCATCTGTCTGTGTCTTTACACCACTTATCTTTTATGATGATATAAGATCTTGGAGGCAGTCGCCTTTTTTCATGCAGCACTGAGCAAAGATGGGGAGACCACCCTTACTGGCAACAGAGTGCGAGTTAATTTCATCCCACACAATGACACAATCTCACAGTCTATTGTGCACCCCCTCTTCCCAGCTTGTGTTGGCGAGAGGCATTAGCATCGCTGTCATTGAATCATCAGAGCCTGAGAGCCACCACTCCTTTGAAGGATTAACTTCATTAGCATGTTTTCATGCCACTCGTCGACTAATTGCTCAGTTGAAGCGCCCACTTGTTGTGCTAGTGAAACATGCCTAGACATTCAAAACTAAAGCTGCACCTTGTGTCTGAAGGTCTCATGATGCGTAGGCTTCTTCTAACTCCAAATAGTTCTCAGTGACCTCAACCCAATACAAACTTTAAAATATTATCTTTAAAACCAAGTGGTGCATCCAACACTGTCTTGTTCTTCTTGTTAAAGTCCAGTGCATTAATCCAGTTCATTCTAAAGTTGACATATTTTCCATAAGCAGAGAAGAAGCCCAGCAGTGAAGTTCCATCCTGCATCTGTGACCCCAGTGATAAGAGACAACTAACCAAAATGAAATGCCAAAAAGTCAAATCAATATATTTATATAGCAACAAATCTTATAACCACTCTCAGGGAGGGCTTAAACTAAGGCTTGATTGTCTGCTAGATTTATGCTAACCACATGATGTCATGCATGGAAACGTATTCCTCACTCTCAACCTGCTGGCTCATGCCAGCTCTCCAGTAATATTATCCACCTCCAAAGGCTCTGAGAAAATGCTGGTCATTCTCAGACAAGGGCTTTATTTATTTCTTAGGGAGGAGATTCAGTGCCTCAGCACTGCAGGAAGCTCTCAGTTATAACAAATGAGAGTATTCATGAGGGCATGTGAATATTGGATAATGGGGACAACAGGAGCATTTGGAAATATTGTTTTATTCTACATGGTTTTAAGGTTTTGTGTTCTCCGATTGTTCATGTTTGATAGTTTTATGTTTGGTTAGGCCTAATTTGGATCTTTTATATAAACCTGTTTCCTCCTTCTAGATTTACAAAAATACCACAGTAATGGTTACTCAGCTTAGCCCCAATAAGCAACCTGGCCAACCTCTTGTTTGCCTTTTAAAATGATTGATTTCCTACAACTCACATGGATAATGATTGAAAATACTGAAAGCACTGAATCATTTATAGATTCCACAAAAGTCTATGAAATCTGTGAAGATTAAAAAAAATTAAAAAATCTTAAACCAACTGAAAATTATGTCTTGCAATAAACAGCTACATGCTCGTATTACAAATCTGACAAATTGGTAAAATCCCTGTGGTGAGGTCTGACTGACTTCAAAGATAATATGGATCATCTACAGTATAATATCGGAATTTAAAATCCTTTCAGATTCCAGCAGCAAGTCATGCCTTATATATTAATCAATAGGTTTAATGAATAGGTTTGAAGTCCTTGCCTTATATGTTCTGGTGAGATTCAACTTTATGGGTTAGATTTTTCTTCAGTTGTGAGCCACTTACTTCACGTTCTGTATGAGAAGTGGGATTGCATAAAGAGTGCTCAATCTTTCAATAGACATGACTATAACATACAGAGGGTGATCCTGATCATTACCTCAGGATGTCATTCTTTGTGCCTTGACATTTAAACATGATGAAAAAAAAAGGACACTTTTTAACTAGTTGCCCACAGCAAACATAATCATGTTCTTGTTATTCCATGTTGCTTGCTATGGATGATTTCTGATTAACACATAACCTGTATAATTTATATTTGCCATATTAATAACAATGTTATGTAAATGTATAAATGTAAACATGGAGTAGGATACACAAAATATTGCTTGCGATTTTATTGCTCATTATTCAAATCATTTAAAGTATCTGGACAGAACATAATCTACTCTTTGTAGGGGGTTCGAAGGGAATAAACAATCTCCACCTATAGTTCTTCATTAAGAAGTTCAAAATGAACCTTAACTCACTCTCTGTCCCTTCAGCCCCCGTTTCAACCCCTCCCACTCTACCCTCCTTCGTGCATGGCCTGAGGGAGCAGTTAGCTCTCTCAATGCTCTTGCTCTATTGTGAGCACACATTGATTGCCTCTACCCTCTCCAAAGCCAGCCGAGCCAGTCAGCATGGGGCATAGGCTGTCTGCTTTATCTACCACCACTCACATTTTTCATTGAAATAAAAGAGGGGGAGAGAGAGTCTCCAAGAGAGTTCCTCCTCTTCTCTCCTGCAAATGGTTGGCCAGATGCATCTCTCTCTCTCTCCCTCTCTTTCCTGCCTCTGATTTCAGTGGCTCTGCGCCAAAGAGGATCAATAGTGTACTTAAACAGATTTCTCTTGTGTCTTGTTGTCAAATACATTGTGCACCTCTGCCTTTCTGCGGCGGCTAATCTCTGTAATCTCAACATCTCACCCTCTTGTCCTTTATCTGTATTTCCCGCCTTGTTTGTTACACATTTTCATAATAACCTCCACTCCTACCATGTTAATGGTAGTTTGGCAGCATAGCCCATATTTCCTCTGAGGAGGTCTGCGAGAGCGATAGTGTACTGTGTAAAGCAAATAGGAGCTGTAAATAATCTGTGAAAGCTCAGTCTGTGTGTGAAAGCTTATGTCAGCAGAACTGAAACTCTCTCTTTATCATGTAGCATTGAAGGCCCAGCAGCATCAATCATTTCCCCTGTGATTGTCAGGGAATTAGCTGAGCTGAGGTTCACCATGGCGGTGGAGATCACCAAACCTCAGCCTAATACTTGAGGATACATAGGAGCTAAAGCATCCATTTACTAAAGCATAATGGCACAATATTCCATAATCACTTCTCACAGCTGCGTATATGTATAAAATTATACAGCAATTCAGTCAAGCTGAAGTCACTCCACCTATAGTCCATCCATCTTCTTGGCAGCCATCTGGCTATATTGTTTCAGAATGCAAGAGTTGAGGGCCTACCCATCAACACCAGGGGTTCATACAACAACTGGCTTTGAACTGAAGTGTGCTGTTCATTGACTGCTTGTGTTTTTTCCCCCCCAGACGTGATGAACCCAGGCAACTTTGAGCGACATCACAAAAACATGATTAATGGTCCATAACACAGGATATTATGAGCAGCCTGAAGTCTATATGACAATAGACGCTGGGTCAGTTGCTATAACTGAGCCGTGCTTTGATACTGATGTTACATGGGTATGTCCATCTTTACAAAATCTCTAGCCCCAGCCTGCATCTGCAAAAATCCAGATGTCTGCAAATTCAGCATCTGTTAAAGCACCTTCACAGTCTCTCATCAGCAGATTTAAGGACCGTATTCCAAGAATTTTGAACAAGAACATTTTCAAATGTACTAATTCACGCTATTTGACTGTAAACATAATCCAAATTAATATAGTGTCATTAAGTCATGTGAGGGGACAAAAATGACTGATCTGATAAAGAAGTAATCTGACATTGACCATGCTACCTCTCTTGTCATTTGGACCATCACCATCTAAGAACAGGACAGAAATAAAAATGAATGAGTGCCTGAGACCAGTGATGTCATCCGCCAGATTTATCCCAGCCAACTTAGATAACTGCACAGGAGCTAGTGTCCTTGAGACAGAGTGCTCACAGAATAAGCCCCATGCATTAGTGTCAAAAGCCTTGCAGTGGAAAAGCTAAAGACACTGCTCAAAGGACACAGCTGTTTCTTCAGAAAGCACCGGGCAACGTCGTGGGGGGGAAAAAAGAAAGAAAGAAGAAAAGGCAGTGAAAAAGGAAGCGGTAGAAGATAACACTGAGGAGGTCAAAGCCTTGTAAATAACCAAAGCCTAATATGCTCTAATGTCAATAAACTAAGACGAGCGTTTTAGCTAACAAAAGTACGACACAAGGCTCATTTGGAATCGGTTGCGCATTCATGTCATAATGTGCATATGGCATCCAAGGGGACTTTTTCTCTTCCCCCCCCCCCCCTCTCTCCAATAAGGCGTAATGGAAATTTCGCCCAGTGTTTGGACCAGCTCGATCGCGGCGCGTGCAGTGAGAGAGCGTGTGCACGCGATGCTGCACTCGTGGAGATTTGGACCTGCCCCCCATAAGCTCCCGGGGGGTGGTTGAGTCTTGCGGAGGCGGCTGCTGAAGAAGTGGTGGAGGAGGAGGTGGACGCGGTGCTTTATTGGTGCGCCGAGCTCGCGCTTCTCGCCTCTTCCCACCGTCGGGAGAGACTCATTGTTCATTGACGTCACCAGTGAGCGCGAGCTTGCAGCCGCCGCCGCCGCCGCCGCTCTCAAACACGTCTTTGTTATTCAGAGCTTTTCTATCGCAGAGCGCCGGCGACTCGCAAAATGCGGAGCCAGCCATTCCTCCTCTCCTCCTCTCCTCCTTCCCTCCTCCCCCTCTTTTTGATTCTTTATATTGAGGAAGCGCGCTAGCCGATTGCAGCTGTAACACGATAATGTTCCACCAGAATAAAATGTTGTCATTACGCCAATAGCTCGATCCTAGCGCAGCTGTTTACACCGGCTACAAGATGTGTGTGTGTGTTTCTTTGAGTGTGAAAACAATGAAACACGTCGATGCGAAACACACGGCCATGGACGATCAATTATTATCATCTTATAAACCTGCTTCAATTTGATGACGCGCTCCAAAACCAGTGCACGCACATGATTATTTGACCAACAACAAACAAACAACAAACAAACAACAACAACAACAACAACAACAACAAAAGTGGGAATTTGAGATGCTGTGTGCTGTTTTCCTTTGTTTATTCCACAAAAACGGATTTTTTAATTAATTAATTTTTTTTTTTTTTATACCGAATACTAAATGTGATGTCGTAAAAGGCGCGTTAAATGGGCGATGAGAAAGGCGCGCGCGGAGTCATGTAAATCCAGCAGCATGAATGACGCGTCAGCGCGGTCGGCGTCCTCATGTCGAGCACTCTGGGACGCGTTTTGTTAGCAGCCGCCGAGCATGGCTGGGGTAATAGAATAGCCCGTGTAATTTGACACTTCAACTTGCCGTGCTCTACGCTAGTTGATTCGAGGCAGTCGCACTCCGGCGAAAGCCTTGTGCGCCTTTTCCCCCCACTGTTCGCAAAGTGGAAAGGAGAAAATAATAGCCGACGCGACTTTGGCCGAGGCAGGATTTTTCCCCCCGGAGCCACGCTCGGATCACATCGGAAAGTAAGTTCCGAGCCGTTTTCGCACCTCTCTCTCTCTCTCTCTCTCTCTCTCTCTCTCTCCGCTCGTGTCCGCGAAAGCGTCTTCTTCTTTTTTTGTTGTTGTGTGCGTTGCATTTGAATGTGTGTGTAGCCTGCAGAGCTAGCGCCGACCTCGGCTAACAATGGAGCGGAGGCTTAAAGGATCGCTGAAGTGTAGCGTTTTGAATCGTGCCCGGACTCGGCTCGGATTTGTCGCCTGGCCTAAATAAAAGCTTTCCGCTCTCGGATCGGACTCTTGGTGGGCGCGATCTGAACCGACAGCTCGGCGATCGCGGACATTTCGCTGGTCACTTGGTGGGAACGAGGAACGAGGAACGCGGAATCCGGCTTGTCTTGCACCGACATGATAGTGGGAGCAGTCCGCGTGTCCACGTTTCCAGCCGGATTTCTGTTTGGCGTTGCATTGTTCAGATGAGGCAGAGACACGCTGTCATGCGCTCAGCTGCTGGTTGGCACGCTACTACGCTCGGCGTTCGCAGTGTTGTAGAAAAAGGCGAGAGCCTCGGCGTTCAGGGATGAGTGACTTTAACTGCATGGAGGTGATAGATTAGGCTGCTTCTTTCTGCACATGTCTCAAAGCTTGTACACAGCTCGGAGACACGTGCAGTAGACGTGCTGTTGCTTGCACTGAACTCTGTCCCGAGCCGGGCTCCGGCACCACGCTGCTTTAGGAGAGGTGAGAAGTTGCATGCTGATCGCCTTAAACGCCCGGCTCCATGATCAGAGGTGTTCCATGAACACGCAGGGACAGATCAGACCCGAGCCGCGCTTTAGCACTGAGAGCACAGCGAGCACGAGGAGGGAGAGAGCGGCCCTTTCCTCCCTCGTTAGTGCCTTTCTGGAGGAATTTAGGGAAACATGACTTTCACCAGCAAGGCGCGGAAGGGCAAGGTTGAGTGAGGGGCACTATTGTTAGCCTAAAGCAACTTCATCCGATTTTACAAGCACCAGAAGTCCTGTCAGACCCAGTAACCCGAAGTAATAAAACACTCATCATGTTTAAATAGAATAAAAAAAAGAAAAAAAGAGATTATATGGCCTGGTATATCCTATAACAGGTAATAGGGCCGTGCTGAGAAGTTCCTGTCTCCTCTGAGAAGCTCCAGAGAAGCTCTTGTCTCCTCTGAGAAGCTCCTGAGAAGCTCCTGTCTCCTCTGAGAAGCTCCCGAGAAGCTCCTGTTTCCTCTGAGAAGCTCCTGTCTCCTCTGAGAAGCTCCTGAGAAGCTCCTGTCTCCTCTGAGAAGCTCCCGAGAAGCTCCTGTCTCCTCTGAGAAGCTCCTGAGAGGCTCCTGTCTCCTCTGAGAAGCTCCTGTCTCCTGTGAGAAGCTCCTTTCTCTGCTGTTGTAGCTGATTGTTTTTACTCTTGTTAAAGTTCCTTCTTTCATTCAGAATAGTTTAACCAACTGCAATGCTTAGCGTTTCGACTCTGAGAAAAACTGTAGGCCATTAGTACAGGCACTTTGCTTTGCTAATGCTTTCTTATTGCCAGACAATAGCTTGGCTACTTCTTAAGCGCTGTACAATCTGAGGGCAATGTTTACATGACTGTGTGGATACTGATAAAGTAAAAGCTTCCTTTTGCTTCACAGAGTGGCTCGCCTTTGGTGCAAAGGTGAAAGGTAATTAGTTGTCATACGTGTCTTATGTCAGAGCCGAAACGGGTCAAATGTTCTCTCTTCATTCGGGGTTGCGGAATATTGGAGTAGCCTGTATTTGTAAAAGAAAGCGTTCCTACGCACAACAAGGTTTTCAAAGTCGAGAATGGTTCTTGACAAACTGCTTTTAGAGTCGTTTTCATGCCGTCTCGATCAGCTTGTATTTCAAAACGCCTGGGAAAATTGATGTACCCATGTCAGTAGCTGAATGTGTGTGAGTCAGGGACAGAGAATGTGTCTAGGAGAGTTTACTTCACTACTCCAGACAGGGGCCCCAGGTCGAGGATCAACTTTACCAAAAGGGCGTATCACTACCACCATGATCATGCCATTCTCATGTAAGAGTACAGATTTTAAAAAAAGAATAGTGGTTGTCGAGAACAGATTTGGACTTGAGGTGAAAGAGCAAACTTTGGTTTCATGATCCTATTTGTGATTATGTGATTATCAAATAAGATTATGTGTAGGGAAAGCACTGGGTGTGTTATACAAAATAACACTGCAACAGCCCATTATTGGTCAGTTTTATTAGGTCATTTGAATGGCACAGTAGTATATAGTGTCTGATGTAAATGCAGCGTTCTCAAATAATAGAAAACCGGCGACTGTTAAGAGGACTTGTCGGATCTTTAGATAGTAATTAGTAATTGCACAGTAATTGCCTAACAAACACGTACTAGAAACGTTCAACCAAGGAGCAAAGTCTGGGTGCTTTCTTTCAACACACTGAGCACATATGACAGAAACGAAAGAACCATAAACAATGTTAAAACCTGCTGCAGTGATCTGTGAATTGAGACGAAACCATGGCTGTTACTGATTTATTGCGTAAAGCAGATTTAAACATGTTGACTACTTCTTCGTCTCATGTTAAGTATTATTTTAATGCCGTATTGCCTCTAGTCACAGTAAGAGACCTGTTAGTCCTTTAAAGCTGCGGAACACTAATCAATGTTTTGACAGGTTGACATTTAACTGTTAGTGCACTATTGTGGGGAGTTGTGAAATACTTGGCCCGTGTTTATTCATCGCAGAGTGGAACAGCCTACTCGTCACCAGCACACACCCACCCTCCAGCATAAGTCAGACTTTGTGTCTGTTTGCATGTGCTCCACTGGGGTTTTGTACATCAGTGTTCATTCCTTTTGACATGTGAAATAGGTGCACTTTTTAACCTAGCGACTATTTCACACATGTGAGACTCAGAGTTCTGTTACAATGAAGGTGGTCCTTGATTTCTATGTATCAAATAAATACCATTAGGACAGGAACACCTAAAAACATGGTTTAATGTTTTGTTCACATCGTCTTCAGTCTTGTATCACATCAAATTGGAAAAGCACAATTCATTTAAACAGCAGGTTTAAATTCATCAACGACTCTTGACATTTTTCGATCGCCTCTAACGTAGTCCACGGCCATGCTGAAGCAAAGAGAGACAGGAGTTACTTCCTTTGCTTTTAATCAAAGGATAGCCTCCATAAGAGTGTGTTGTTGTAAGCTGCCTCCAGCCGTCAGTCTGACGATATGACCGTTGAGGCTTTAGGATGTGATGGGCAACAGCATTAGCTAGCTTGTGCCACTCTAAGTGCTCCGTCCTCAGTTAGGGACTTCCAAGCCCATGCTGTCATGGGCTCATGCATGTTTGATTTGATGTTCTTTGAAAAATGAACGCAGAAGATGTCACAGTGAATGTATCCTATTTCTGTCAGCAAAAGAGCAAGGATCCTGAATCATAACCGACACCCAGCTACTCTATTTGAGCACAGTATTTTTGAGCCTGCAACTTGGAAATGGTGGGCAAAATGGTCTGCTGCACTCAAGATTTTGCCTGATCACAAGCAATTACCTTTCGTTTTTGGGACAGATGAAAGCTCCCTGCGCTTTCGTCTAACTGCTGTGTGTCTTGCTGATCCGTCTTGGGTAAAACAAACATATTGCTCTCAAACTGTTTTCTTTTGACTACGACAATTTAATTGAGCCATGTTCTCCGTGTCAAGCCGTTTGCCCTGCTGCTCTATTCATGTTCACTTAATAGACAGCTGTGAGTTGGATATCAGGCACAGGAAAATCAAATGCTGTATGTTAGGCAAGCCCTGTCTTCTGGGAGGATTGATTTAGATCAGCTCTTAATTTAGTGAGACACAGAGCTGCTAGTGATAGTGTTATGTATATTGTTGCTTGCTCTTGATTGCACCATGTCATCTCTCATTGAGCAACGCTTGGAACATAGGCATTAGGAAAATAATGCAGGTTACTAAACCTTTTGTGACTGTCTAATTTTATGAGTTATAGCTCCTTAATACATCCAGTATTACTGAAGCAATGTGCTTATAAAGACGTGTCCAAGACTGTATGTGCTGCTTGCCAGATTTTTCAATCACCTGAGAAAAACCACGCCATGAGTCTCACTGCTGATTCATAATACAAAATAAATTTTTTATTTCACCGATTTAGAGGTGGTTGCCTATCACTGTAAGGATATTTTATTACCTAGTGTATTACCTAGTGTTTATTAGGTAATAAAAGGCTTTATATTCATTATATTTATATTTTCCAATTATGTGATATTTTTCTTTAGGTAATTATGGGCTTTATATTCATTATAGTTATATTTTCCAATTATGTGAATTTTTTTTCTCTTTACATTTTTTGGGATTTCTCAGACATAACCATTTTAAATGTTCAGATATTCTAAAATCAAGTGTTACATGCATTTGGTATTAATGAGTGGAGTATTTCCTTTTATTCAAGAAATGCTTACTCTAAATGAAAAGTAGCAAGCATCATTTATATTAAAAACCATGCAGCCAGCTATACCGTGATTTAAAGTTTAATGTGTGTAAAGCTTGCTACTTTATCTACTTCAGGTCAGTGGTGGGCAAATGGAAGTAGCACAACTCCGTTTTACATTTGTATGCTTTTATTCACGCAGTGCTCAAAGGGAACACCTGCTACATATACATACATATCTCCATTCATTTGATATATTGAAATGTTGCTTTGTATATTATTCTGTAGAAAGTGTGGAGCCTGTCGCTGTGTCTGAGCTGTGTGTCGGTGTGTGAGAATGGTAGATCTTCTTCATCATTAAGAGCGATGGCTGACACACTGGGAGGGAGGTACAATTACATTCAGCATGGCCTCGAGGGATGCATACTTTTCTCCGCTCTGACAAATCAAATTAACTCGAATTTACTAAGAACGTTTGTTATTTTCCATCCAGATTTCGAAGACAACAGAACACACACCTCACCACTTTGGCATTTTCTCATGGTGAACAGAATGAAAACCGAATAGAAAGCAGCCACAAGGTGTCACGTAAACATGACAAATGGATTCTGGTAAATGAAATTCAGACCGCATCCAATACAAAATCATTTCTGCTATTACATCAATGGTTATTAACTTCCAAAAAGGAAAGCAAAAGACCATTTTATCTGAGAACACACCTCTTGCACCACAAATGCATTTCATGCATGACAGCTTCTGTGGAGAGCTCATGAGGTGACGGCTGTAAGCAACTGAGAGGCATTCATGGAGTCCTGGTTGCAGTCTCAGCAACAGATAGAGCATAATAAATCCAGAGGAGTGTAAGTGTGTGTGTCTGCGCGTGTATGTCCAAATTGACATGTGATTGCAAGCACCACTTCCCGGGTAAGTGCAGGATCCTGCAGTTGTTAATGACCGTCCCATGAGCCTGGCTTTTGGTGCCCGCGTGGTGCCCTACCCTCTCCTTCACGCTCCCAGTGCAGCTCGACGACTTCACACTTATAAGCTCATGTCTTTTCATTTTTCAGCCTGGCCTTTTTAGATAAAGAGCCACATTTGGAACCTTAGTGTGAAAATATTATAAAATGGAATGTCTGGCAAAGCAGTTTTTTGCTGAGCTGAAGTGCAGCCGTGGGCTGATCTAATGCCGAATGGATTTTATGATCTTCCTCTTTTTTTTCTTTTTTTCCCCTCAATTTTTATTCATGCAAATGAAAAGGAGTGACATCTGTGCTTAGCCACATTTATTATTTTTTTAAACCAGTTTTGATGTATTTTAGTATTTTAAACCAGTTTGCATGTATTTAGCAACAGGCCAGGGTTCCATTGGGTTCACTTTCTCCCCTCTCATCCCCTCTCAACAGTGGCTTCAGTCTTAGTGCAATGCATGCTGTATTCCTTTTCAAACTGCAAACAGATACCTGATTGTCACTCGGTGACAGAGGCGAGAGGGACTGTGCTGTGCCCGTTCCCAAGCTCAATGCAACTGGTTGTGTTTTCCAAAAGGAACCCTGACCGTAGTCTGCATAAATCACCACAGATATTCAAACATATATCATAGAGGTAGGCGTGCAAGCCCTGCATTCGAAAGCAATACTTTTCCACACATGAGATATTTCATTTTGTTTTTACACAAATACCAGCTTTCAGTGATTAAATGCAGCCACTGGCAAATATTTTATACTGTTTGCTGGCTTTTATATACACTGGCATTGCTTAAATGCATAGACTAACATTTGGCAACAGTTTCGATATGTTGGAAAGGTTCTATCCCTCCTGTTCATTTAAACAAGGAGAACCACAAAACCCAGACCACTCCCTCTGTTTGTTTGACAAGAGTGGCTAAAAGCAGAATGGTTACTAGGGACTCGGTATAGGCTGCATAGGAAGGACGCACTCAATGCTCCATAGCTGAGGTGTCTAGTCCTATTTGCAAAGCGCCAGTATGGCTTCAGATTTTTCATCGCAGTCAAGCAGGAACACACCTGATGCAGCTCATCAGTTGTTTGAAGACCGAGACCAATTGATTAAACAAGTGGAATCAGGTGTGGTTCCTGCTTGGTTTTAATGACAACCTGCAGCCACTCTGGCTCTACGCGGGATAAAATTGCAAACCCCTGACTAAATTGCCATACAGAGATTGTGGGCATGATTAGTGCTCTATATAGAGTCCAAATTTTGGAAAGTACAGCTACTAGGTGTTAGTAGATGTAAAGTGTTAATGTGAAAATTGATTCAATATTCCAGCGAGAGAATGTAAGGTGCCATACAGCTCAAATGACATGATGGAGTTTTTTGAGGAGAAGGAAAATGAGGCAATGACACGGCCAGCTCTAAATCCCACCAGATTTACGTCACATGCAGCGTCTAAGAACGGTCTGTGGAGAGCAGTGAAAAACGCATGGAAGCAGGTCCTTTAGATAATTATTGTTCTGAAAGCATGTCAGGGTGTTGTGACAAGGTCATCAAGGCGAGAGGAAGATAAAAAAACAACAACAACTGATAAAACACCCAGTAAACTTTTAGTCGTGTGTTTAGTTTTGTGCTGATTGCGTAATAGTTTGGTTTCTAAACTGGGGGAAACGTGGGCCGGTTCTTAAAAAGTTTGCTGGTTCCCCACACCAGCAACGGCACCATGTGCAGAAGGGTTACATGACTGCCAGTGCATTTCACAATAACATCATTCAAAAGCAGTGCTTGACAACACTCGTATTTCGAGGCTTACTCTAGTGGAGAGGTTATTTCTTTTTAAATATCATTTAGATTGAATAGAATTTAGCCATCCAAACCTTGCATTACATTAATTGTGTGTTAAGCAGACACACCCACGATACAATGCTTTACAAGGTACTTGTTATTGTCTTTCTTTTTAATGAACTGTAAACCAGCAGATAATGATCTTTATGGTATAAAAGCAGTTTGCATTACACCTGTCAAGAAAACATTCTCTCTGCATATATTTGCCTCTGCCAGAAAGGTTCCAATAAGACATTAGATATCAGTGTTTGTCAAAGAAGTGCGTGGCCATGGATGCATTTATTCAGGCTTTCTCTTTCTAGTCAAGGCCGAATTGAGAAGCCCAGCCTGTTGTGTTGGTGTAAGTGAGCTGGTGGCATGGTGTGTGTGTGTGTGTGTGTGCGCGTTGGGTGCGTGTACTCGGAGATCAGCTCAGAGCTTCTGACTCTGCATCTGCAGTAAGTGGTCACCAGGGACGCATGGCACATGCCAGCTCGAATTTACACTGCGGCCGGCGGATGAGAAACAGCCTGATCAGGAATAGCAGCCAGATCCTCTTTATGCTCGCTCCATTCTCGATTATGGGAGAGCAAAGTGCCTTTTTCAGAGTGTCTTGAGCATCTATTTGATGTAATTGAATGTTATTAAAGGCAGCTCGCTTAGCCCTGCCCTGTACTGGCTTATGAGACTTATCTTTGTGTACACGGTTGTCTCTCTGATTTTCACTGGAATTCTTTTGACTTTGGAAAGCCGGAATGAAGAAACTCAATCCGGAGAGCCCCGAGGGCTTCCGTTGCATGAGAATTCCCACCCAAATAGCTGCCAACACCCACGCAAACATTTATGTAGGTCTGCTTTCAAGGAAGGGGGCGAACCCTGAGCCTGCGTCACGCCACTGTCACTGACAACCCCAGCAGGCGTGTTTGTTTATTCGTGTTGTAGTGGGATGACGGTGGAATATATGTGCACCGTGGCTGCAGCTCATGAGTCTACATCGCCACTAATTAGCATGAAAGTGGTGCTGACAAAGAGAAATACAACATGCATGGTGATTTATTTAAGCCTATCCTAGTGGGCTTTTCCAATAAAATAAGCTGCTTTCTTAATTAGGAAATCAGTAAAGCTCATTTCTCACAAAACTTTGTACATTCAATATGTTATTAATGTGCGAAAATTGTATTTCCGCTTTTACCATCGACAAATTAGACTGCCTGCACGGGATAAGCCCCCTGCTTAGTAAAACACAAATAAAGTCAGAAAAACAAAAGGTATATCATTTGTTTTAATCCTTGTTGCTGTTTCTCTGTTATTTGATCGTTGACTTTTGTTCTCGCTTTCAAAAATCTGTTTGTAGCTTAAGAGAAATCCGCAACAAACGAGTTATTCTACAGCAGTTTACCTCTTAAGTAGCTGCCGTTTTCATACGTCAAGGTCGGTTATTGTATTTGTCTCTATATCAAGACAAGAAATTGTTTATTTAGTTAAAGGAATAACTGTTTTGTTGCGTATTGACCCTTATAATGAGGCGGCCTAGCCCGTGTTGTTGGCTGCAGCTGGTGTCTAAAGCATTAGCACACGTGACTGCCTTCTGGCCACGGTCCATCAGCTCAACTCATATTGAGCAATGAGAGCGGCTGGATTTTCGTAAAGCATTCCAAATTTACTCAGCACTGCTGCGAGGGTCTGTCACTAAAATAAACTTTTACAAGTAACATTCTCCGTACCCCGTTTGGTGGCTACTTTTTTTTTGTTGTTGAAGGAACCGGGGAAGATTAAGGCCTGTGTGTGTAGCGTGGCTCCCATTCTTTTGCCTCCTTGTGTGGAGGGAGGGGGGTTGGCAGCGGCAATCACGTGAGCAGTAATTGTATTTGTGTTGGGTTCCTTTCAGGCTGTCGCCGTAAATCTGTTTGACTCGTCACTTTGTAAATCATTACGATGGCTAAAAGCCTTTTTATTTCATTTAAGGGGGAGAGTCGTTGCTGTCCTGAGCAATTATATTTTTGTTTGCTTGTTCTTTTCTTCCTTCGGTAAAGCTTATCCATTTCTGGCAGTGCCAGCAATTAGCGGTACCGTTTTTTTAAAGTGTTTGTTTACTTTTTTTTTTGTCATATTGTCAGTAACTGTTACATCATTTTAAGTATCTGCTAATTGTAATACATTTTTACAGGTTTTGTTTTCGGTTTAACAAGCAGCCGGTTTTAAAAAAAGTGATATAATCATTACATCAGTTCTTTTCTCTATAATGATGCAGCAGTTAGATAGATGATTAAAGATACTAATTAATTTTTTCACGTTAAATAACACACACAGGTCATTTGTTCCTGCTTTGGGCTAACTGTCGGAGTAGGATATTTCTAGCCAGACTGGTTTTTGGCTGAAAGAAACATGACAAAGTACATTATGTCCTGAAGATCAGCCTTGTTTGTTGTCTGATAAACATCTGAGCGCTCCTCTCCCCTCTCCTGTGCCACTCGTACCTGGCATCATGCACCGCACCAGACATTTGTCACACCACGTTGGCGTTCCGTCTCTCGGAGCAGTGGACACTGTGAAAGTAAACTCGGTGTTTTAGTTGTGTTTTGGAACTGAATCATTGATTTTTCACGTGTTGCTGGCTGTACTTCACTCCAGACAGGATCCAAATGACAGTGAGAAATATGTCAGTATTAAAACTGATTTTGTTAACATTGAATTCACGTGTGCCATTTTATTACGTTTAATTTATCAAGTGGGGAAAAAAAAAGATACACACACACACACGCACAGCGCACTGAGTTTGAATCAAAACTTTGCTCATGTTTTGATATCTCCTGAATCGGTATTTGTTGTACTGACTCTTAAGTACACGGTCTTAGTAATAATGTTGTGACTGCTCAAAGCCTCATCCCTGATAAACGTTGAAAAAAACCCATTGCTTAATAAGCTTCTCATGAATGGATAAAAACAAGACCTATGTCTATTTAATCTGTAAAGTCAGAATGGCTTAATACGTTATCTAGGTGTTACTTTGAATTGGCCACTGTGTCTTGCTTAATTAGAAAGAGGAAATGGGGTATATAGCGTGTGTGACTACTAATTGTGGAGGTGTGATTGGTGGTCAGGTGGTGATTAATTTTCTATAACAGCAGCTCTGACAGTAGTGCCGGCTGCAAGGTAAATCACAGGTTTATATTAATGCTCTCGCTCTAATACATTATCGTTTTCAGAGAAAAGCGTATAATGGTTGCTATGGTGACACTTTCTGTAAGGAGAAGGTTTATTGAACATTTATGGAAGGAGACTCCGGTGTCAGGGCTTTGTAACAGTCAGAGGTGAAGCTGTTCCTTTAAGTTTTCCGCCGTGGGAAAGTCTTCAGGACAGAGGAGTTTGT
>JAOUQW010000038.1:13823840-13836721 GCA_028565825.1 Olivaichthys viedmensis | reverse complement strand
GATAAAACAAAACAAAAACACATGATTCACAACACATACACTGGAATCGAGAGTCCGCGGCAGGGAGACCGTGACAACATTACAAGTGATTTGTAAAATGATCTAATTTTGACTTATTTCAGTATTTATCTCCATAACGGACAGAATAAACATATCTTTCATTTTGATGCTGCTTTTGACAGCATTTACAGTACGTGTTTTCTGCACATCTATACCTACATTTGATCAAAGTGCTTAACAGGTGATCAATATTAAAAGTGCCCTATTACAGACATGATCAATCCTGGCCATGCCAGGCTGCTGTGTAGCTCAGCGTCCCAATGTGGGATTGATGTCTGACGCTTCTGTGAATTATTTCACTGTTTGTTTAGTTTCTTATGAGGCATTGCAAGGCAAAAAAAATCAGTGCAGACAGATTACACTCGCCTGTCATTCACAGGTGCAGTCTTTCCCTTATATGATAACTAATTAAGTTGTGACACTTGCTTGGCAAAAGACCCGTGTCTTGATGGATTATGAAATGATTATAGGCGGCGTTCAGAATAGAGGCGCAGGAAGATCAATATTGTATGTTTGCTCAGGCTCATACGCTAAGTAGCTAAAATGTATAAATTCATGTCTGCTGCATCATGCAGGGGCTGAGGAATCTTTTCCATTCTGTGTTAATGTGTTGCATTACCACTGAATGCAGTTGTATAACTATAATTCATTCTTAATTATTTGGCAATCGTTCCATCCAAAATTGTGTGGAATAGCGTTGCTTTACACGGTGTAATTGACTTTAATTCATAGTAAAGATGAAAACGCAAAGGTTTTCTTTTATATTAACCTGAATGAACTGGAACTCTCAATAAAGGTTAGGACTGTTCTTTGTGTATTGTTAGGATTTTATGATTTGTTCCCAGTGACTGAAATTAAATTTCTGTATAGAGCACAAGATAAGCAAGGTCAGTAAAGGAAACGTAGAAAGGTTGCTTGTTTTTTCCTCTTGCTTCTGCAGTGACTGTTACTTCCATTATACCCTGCATATGACTGTGACTGAAATCAAATAAATAAGCATGACTGGCAGAGCACCAAGACCGAGATTACTGGCATAGGGATTGCTGTCAAAAACATTTTGGATGATAATTAGTAGTAGTATATCATTGCTGATTTTGTTTTGTAAAGCTGCGTTTTCATGCAACACATTGCTCTGACCTGTTTTGTCTGGAGGGTTTGTAATAAATGAAAGGAAACATATTGCCAAATCCAAAGTATTGTAACTCAGTTTTTTTTTTTAGTGAGTTAATTATTGCTCTTAGTGAATGATTCAGAATATGTATGTTTTCCCCAACCTGGGATTAATATGTCACAGACCTCCAAAGCGAATCCCGTCCACTGAAAGTGCGAGTGCTCTAGATGGTGAGTCTGGGGCTCTTACTGGTTTGTGTAATGAGAGAACACTGCTCCAAGGGGAAGGATAAATTTAAAATTCATAGCCATGAACAGTTTATAAACAGATGTGTTATGTTTGATCATTCTCAGCATATTTCTTCCATGTGTTTCAAATATGATTGCCTTATTAACCAAGTTGACCTTTAAATCACACTGCTTGAAAATGTTACTAAATCTCTTCCCTTGTAGGCCTCGGTGGACTGCGAAATGTTAGGTATGCGCTGATAGGATCTCAACAAAGTTGACACTGAAGCGGTACAAAAGTGTTCATGCCCATTATCCTGAATAAAAGGTCATTTGGTAGTTGGCGAGAACAAATAGAAGGCAATAAAAACAGGTTTAGATGTCATTTCAAACTGCAGGCCAAATCAATGGATGGAAAGACGGAACGTGGTCTGGCAGGCAAAACGTACGCGGAACACTAGGATTCAGGATTACTCAGACATTTGAGGAAAGCCTTGATTTCTGAAGGGCTTCCCCAAATCAGCCAGCGTTCCAGCCAACCTTAAGCTTCTGTACCAAGTCTCAGGGGTTCTAGCGCCAGCTTTTCTTGTCATAGATGATTGCTGTGTTATTCTTACTTAGAGGTCCTTCATCCAAGACAGTCCATACATTTGTTCTAATATATGTCCCCACATAACCGAAGCACGTAATTACTCTTGTCCAGTTCATGATTATCTAATCTAGTTGTGTTGGGAGCTGGGGGAGAACAAAATGCAAATTTGTTGGGAGGCTCAAGAACCCAGGCTGTGTTGTTCATGCATATGAAAGGTTCCACTGACCACCATTTTTGTGCATGTGTCATCCAGAGGGTATGATGGAAAGTTATTATTGTGGTTAAGTTTTAAAAGCCAAGAATTGGAAATCACACCACATTTTAACTTCATATCCTCAGAAAATAAAGAGATTGACCATGATCCTGAATTAAAGAATGTGCTTCTCTCTTTTGTTCGCTAAGAGCAGGAGCTATAGATGATTTTAGGTTCCGGTGTCTCCTGAGGTATGACAGTGGCTTGCTCTGATGGTGAGAGCATTGTCCCTGGGTTTCTGGCTTTTGATGTTGTGATGCCAGTGCAGAAAGCACTCACATGTGGACCCTAATTGGGCGAAAGGCACTATAGGACTTTGCACTGAGCCCCTTGTGTTCCATTACAGCGAGTAGGAGTGAGAGGAACCATGCAGTTTGATTACATTTGTTGTCTGCTGAAGGCATGACCTAACTGGCCATCCTTTTGGAAGCATCAGTGAACATCTCACATTTTACAAGCATGACAACTTGAAATGAAGTTTATTCTGAGAACATGGTATTCCAGACTATTGGTTAACGTGTAAAAACTTATCAGATGTGTTGGGTTGGTATCAAATGTTGGTTCTTTGTTTCCTGACCGGCTCTTCGGTCAGCAAAATAGACATGTGCTGAGACTCACATCAGATATTTATTATCATGCAAAGGACTTGGTTGTCAAGTGGTCCACATCAGGGCTGTCCCTAAGTATAAAGGGTTTTGTTTGATTGAGATTGTATTTCCTAATTTCCTGGCGAGTGTGCTTTAGCCCTTCAAATTATCCGAGATCTCCGAGTGTAAGCTCTCCACCTTCAAGTGAGATCTGATACTTGAGGGAGTGAAATGTTTTCGATGGAAACCGCATGAATGATTGATAAAAGGAGCAGAGCTGCTTAAAATCGTCCTGCTCCCACGTTATCAATAATTCAAAGCACTTTCTGTATTTTGGTGGCACATGAAATATCAGTCTCCAGTTTGAAATCTTGAATCGATAGTATCTGTCAAAGGAATTAGTGGTTTGGAGTTATTTAAAAAAAGAAAATTACACCCGTGGTGCGAGTTATTAGTTTTGTCCTCAACAGCATGTCATGTTTGAAGAGTTCACATAGGAGTTTTGATTAAGAAAGGAAGAGCCCTTATAAACCAAGGCCTAGAGTAATGCTTCATGAATACATTGTTGCGATTATGGCTATTCTTTGTAATTAACCTCAGCTGAACATGTAGAGTCTCGAAGGAATGTGACATAAACGATGCCATTTTAACCTCGTCATGTCGTGCCACGTCGCTAAGCACTCTTAACTTTCACGTAATTGACTCAGAGGCATAATCACCAGTTCAGTGTGCTTGCTTTTACCTTTGGCACTACACTGACAGTTTGACCTTTACCTCGCGAGGAGCTGGAAACGCGTGTGCGTAGCTCCGTGCTGATATTTGTGTTTGTTTTGTCTTGTCTCTATGAGTAGTCACCGAGAGCCAGCAAGTTGAAGAGAGCTCTTAACTTGTCAAACAGAAACAGTGTTTTGCTCACTAATTATTATAATGCAGTCTACATTTCTACCCTGCATTCTATTAGCATGGAGCGCTTTCTTTTTAATACTTGGGATCCTCTTTCCTCTTGGCCTATAGCAAGTACGCGCCGAGTCCCATCTATTTGCATTAACGTGGAAACACAAAGGGATCAGAAAGAGGAAGTTGCCTGTTGTAAACACAATGGCCTTTCCTCTGAGTTCTCATGATAATGTCCTGAGTGGCCTTGGGGCAGACTCTAGAACATTCCACCGAAGAGCACGGTAATGTCTGCCTGGCCTTTAGCCTGAAATGGCAGAGAGACGTGTGTGTGGGGAGGCATATTAAGTCACGGTGAAGGCCGTGGCTAGCTGATGTATACTAACAAGCTGGAATTTCATGTCAGGCTGCCGGAATGTATGTCTTTTTCATGTGTGTGTGTCATTCAGGCTGATCCAGAGTGAGACAGAGAGGCTGTAGCATGGACCTAGATTTCATGCCGGCTCTGTGTGCGCCTGAGGGATGTGCCGAATGTGCAGACGCAAAAGAGCGAGTTGAGGATAACCCCCTCCTTTTCCGTGCTGTAGACCTGATTAAGCATTGATGTGTGTGTTCTTGCATTCCACCACACTCACGACCTCCATTTAAGCACATGGCACCAACTAAAGGCACTTCTTAAAAATGGTCTGTCTCTGTAAATGATAAAGAGAGTTGACCAGTCATTATTAGTAGCTACAAGGCTCATGATAATGCCATATTGTACAAATTGGCCTTGTGTGTCGTGCGATTGAGATCTGGTGTTTTTTGAATCGCGCCGGTAACAGAAGTGAGCTCCAGCTGTCGGCAGCGGGGAGGACTGGAATCATTTACATTGGCATTTGACGTTAGTGGCCATTGCTGACTTTATTATCATGCGGCTGTGATCAGCTCGCCTTGTCACTTTGTTGAAATACAGTCACACTCTTATGTCAACAGCTAATATTTATATAATCCGTTTCCTCTCTCATGGGTTTGGTAACACGCATATCCGTATGCCATGTGGTTAGATTTGCAGATGGAGATTAATTTTAACGCTAAGAATTGCGCTCAAGCATGATTCATGAAACAGATCTTCAAATTTTGTGGCTGACCTTTTTGAACGCAGCTGATGTACTAGTGAGATAGTCACCAGACTTCCTGATGTGAAAATCAGTGCGGCCTGTGTTTAGATTGGCCAAACCTTTCCTCTGTGTAGCACCGTGTCTCTGTCTTGTTGTAGAAATAAAGACATGTGTGAATTGCTTGATTTGGAATGTAAACGCATCCCTTGGAATTGTAGGAAGTTGTCACCCGAAACTTGCAACATGTGCCGGATGTGTGTTTTGACACTTTTCTAAATTGCGTTACCTGTGATGGGGAATTTAACTGTTTGTCCTTGCCGCTTGACATCTGGTGCATCACCGGAGTTGTAGCATGAGTGTTCGACAGCCTTTGGGAAGCCGCAGCGGACAGCGGTGGAGTTTATTAGCTTTTAAATTCATACCACAGGTCTTTTACACTGCATCAGGCGCTGGTGTTGTAGACAGAGTGCACTGTGTTTTACATGATAAACAGCCTCAAAAATCTAACTGCTGCAAAACTCTAATTTATTTAAAGGCCCGATAGGAGTGAGCAGGAGGTAAAGCATTAATGTGCTGTGTGCTCACTTCAGCTTCACTCCCAGATAATGAGTCGGTTCAGACGCCTTTCTACTCAGTCTTCACCTGTGGACAGCTCAAAGAGCAGAAAAGATCTGCCTGTTATACACACATCCACATGTATGCATACTGTGTACACACACGAGCACGCACCAGGGCTCTTTAAAAAGCAGGAACTGAAACCTGCCTGAAATGACTGCCATCACGGTGGCTATTAAAAGGAGCGGTGGTTGGAACTGATAAGCTCAGTTTGCTTATTGCGCAGCCCGAATGTTGGGGGCAGAGGATTACTGCCACTTGTGTATATTTCTGCTGATGCATTTTTTTTATCCCTTTCTGTCAGGTGGTGCATATTAGAATAGCTTGGCTGATGCAGAGCAGGAAGGCTTTTACTCTGTCCTTACATATAAAAAATCTTGCACACACCCACAGTATATATACTGACATAAACATGCTCACTGTAGGAGTAAATTTTTATCGTGAAATATACTTTAAAAAGCCCTTTCCCTGCTGATATATAATGCTCTTTTCCCAACCCCCCTATACCATCTAATCCACCTTTTCCTCCACCTCAGTGGGCGCGCTGGAGCCTCGTTGCCGCGTCGTGTCACCGCTCCTTATGTTATTTACATAAATGATAAACACGGCGGATGCTGGGATTGGCGGCGTAATCCACTTGCAGTGTCATTAGGGAGGCAGAGGGAGGAAGGCTATTACAGGGCCGCTTCATCAGCGGGCCTCACTTAGGCCTTTTATGGAGGTAATGGAAACCTCTCTCATTAAGGTGCCGCTCACTGTTGGTAATTGATCTTGTTGATCTTTAGTTGTGGAGAGAGCGGCCCTGAAGTGCCACCCGTTTGCTGCATTCATTTCTCAGCTCAGCCTGAGCTGCCCTGTCTGCACTTGCCCCATCATCTTCACTTAGGTCGGGGCTGATTAGCACCTGTATAAGCTGCATGTGGGATAAAGAGAGGTAAACGTTTTACCTTCGTGTGGATTGTGGAGACTCATAAAATAAAAATGTCACCGCCACAACGGTTTTTTAGATTTAACCCAGGCTCGATTGTAGGTGCTCTGTTGTGTTTTGGGCATGTTCTTTGAAAATGGCACTTAAAAAAAAAAAGATTCGGTCAATGGTGCCCATTTCAGCTCTATTACATGAAATGAAAGGCCGCAGATTGTAACGCATCCCTTTTGCTGAATCTATCCCTATTAATTTCTATCGAATGAACCTATATTTATCTTTTAACTTTTAGTTTGTCCCCATAGATGATATGTTTGTTTTGCAGAGCCTGCTGCTGTTTTGGTGTGTGTCGTGGCCATGTGGGGAGCTGGGAGTTGTCACATGTGAGATGTAATAATAGACTCTGTTGTGCGATCCAAACAGCTCGCTCGCCTCTGTGACTCACCGTGGCTCGGCCTGAGGTCTGGACTTGCATCATCACCATAATCAGTGTCTTCTCAGCTGTCGAGAGCTCGCTCTCTCTTTCTCATTCTCTCTCCCTATCTTTCTCTCTCTCTCTGTCTCTAGCATTCAGCCCCATTTGGCAACCTGCGACACAACCGCATTCTTTTCTCAAAAACAGACCCCTCATCTCATTTGTTGACGTGGTTTTACATTCAACATGAGATAATGCAGGTTTTGGTGGCGAAATCTATTATTGTAATCCCTCCATGATTATTTTAGACACTCTAACAAATCAAAGTGGCACATATGTTTTTCGGTAGTCTGGATAAATGTCTTTGGCTGTGCATCGAATCGTATTTACCATTTGGGGTTTCTCTGTAGTTCACCTCAGACAAGCAGCGGTTGGTTTGAACGCGCCAAGTGGGACCACTGTAACGTTTCTGACCTTTTGTTCCCATTGACTGATGAGGTATTGGTTCAGGGAGAAATGAGATATTTCCACCGCCCTCTGTGACAGTCGTATAAATGAACGCGTCAAGCAGCAGATTCTCCAGACAGCACAGCTTTCTATGCTACGAGCAAGCTGTCATCGACGCTCATGGAGAATACGGTAGGATTCTTCCCAGCTGCTTTAGTACTGAAATTTGTTTTTCAGAGGCTTTGTTTTCTCTCCTATGGGGCAGTAAAGAGTGAGCACAGCTATGGCTATTGCTCGAGCTACACTTCATATAACAGCTCAGTGCTCTTTATGTCTTTATGGTCTTAGTCCATGTAATAAGGAGCTCTTGCTATCACCATCAGTCATCCCGCCCTTGATAAGACCTCTGACATCTGCCAAAAGTGCTATTCATGAGCATGACTGCATGAACCAACACGAAGCCGCCGCCATAGTGTTGTTGAGGGGCTAGAATGCAGTCTTGTTTCATCACACTCAGATGCTAGGCCTGGTCTTATCTGCTGCAGGGAAGAGCATCTTCAAATACAGCCAATAAACATTCATTATCTTAAAGGAGATTCACACTTGCAATATGGCCTTCTGATTGGCCAGTGTCTTGTGTTTTATTTACTGACAGCCTTAACAATCTGCCACCAAATCAGCATCTCTTACAAGTTCTGTGCGGTATGCGTGTTGCAATATGTCATATTATGATCGGATGACTAATGCAGTAAAATGAATCGTTAATCAAGACTGGGGAAGTTTGCTCAGCATGAAGCAAATTACCTGGATTAGCATAGCAAAACTCTGCATAATTTACCTTTACTGCTCGGCGGATCCTCCGGTAGAGAAGGGTCTGTTAATTACCGCTGTTGTAAACAGCCAGTCAGTGTGAAGGGGATAAATGGAACCGAGGAGAATGGCGGAGAGAAAATGGAGTCATAATTTTTGTAGTTTTGTCATGTTTGTTTTCATATTTGTGCTCGATTCTCAGGACATTGACTTCCTCCCAGATAATTCAGTTTGTACATCCAGTATCTGGTTTGAAAAAAGTGTCCTTCAGGGAAAGTGGGATGCTGTAGATGTGGCCTAGTATGTACTTTTAACAAGACAATAAATAAAAAAAACCCATTAAAGATACAGCTTACGACTCTGAAATAACTTCTCAGATGAAATGTCGACTGGCATCCATAACGACGACATACTGCATGTACGTTGCGTTTCTTTTCGATGCATCTATTCGAACATTGTAGAAAAATCACAAGCGAACCCGATACTGCCATACGTTGTATTTCTATTCATTTGGAAATGGAAAAGGAGATACACAATCTGTATTTCAAAAACAAAACCAAGCAAAGGCTGTGTCATGTGGCCCTGTGGCTGCACTTTGTCGTGGCACTTCATTACGATCACTCAGATCACAACCCTTCATTAGACCCGAGTTAAATGAATGTGTTATATATCATTAAAACTAGTGTCCCTCTGCCTCCACCAATTCCATTCTCTTATCAAGTACATTTCATAAACAAGTTTGCATATATAGAATTGCGTGGTGTGGATATCATGATTGTACCACACAAGCGCACTAAAATGGATGGAGTGTATCACAATTTGATGAATGCTAAGCAGATTGTAATGCTTATCTGTAAATTAATTATGGCATTTAATGTTATTGTAGCATGTCATCCTTTGTTTTCAACATGGCATCCTTCACACCAATGTTCATTCAACATTTATTGTTCGAGTATAGTGTTAGATATTTATTAATATTGAAAAGAAACAAAAAAAGACAGATTATTAGACTGAAACCTTTGTATTCTCCAACTGCTTCCTCCTGCTATATGCTTATTCCACAGTCATTCCTTCAAATTACAAGCTGTCTTCAGGGCTTATTTTAAACTTATGATCTTGGAAAACAGTAAGACGACTCAGAGATTATCCTAAATGTCTTCAGCATGTTAACATGGAAGGACTTGTAGAGTAGCTGGGAAGGTAATGACTATTAGAAGGGTAAACTGAGTGTAATTGTTTTTTAGGTCAGCTTGTTTAGGACCTTACGATTAAAATGCAATGGTGAGATTGAAATGACATTGTACTCCTTCCGGCTCAGTTTCACAACGTTCCCGTTGGTGCATGTTACACAAAGATTCTTCCCCTACGACACTTGAGTCACTTGTTTCTAAAAAGGAACAAGAAAACCTACTTTGCTGTAGTTTGAACAAGCATTTTCTTAACTGGCACCCACATTTAGGGAGGCGAGTACACACATTTAGAGTAAAATGAAAAGGATAATGGCTTGCGGTTATGTTGAAACTTCAGAATTAAATTTGGGGGTTGTAGCCTATGTTGAGAGATGATATGAGCGAGTGGGCTACCTGCTGAGAGTGGGAACGTTCCTGCATATTGCGCTCAGTGTAAACAGAAAAGTTTGTCATCTGTTTGAAAAAGCTATAGTCTTGCACCACTGCCTTCAGCACAGATAGGTGATAGATGTTTGCCAAAGAGAAATAAAGTGTTTCCATAGGATCAGGGCTGGAGACTTGGAGGCGGATTGATGTAAGTGTAGGCACAGGTACTATCACACACCGCAACATCTCCCAAGCAATTACAAGGCAAAGAAACAGTATTGTTCCCTTCAAAATGTGGCGTTCCGATGGTGCAATATCTCTAGGATTTTATGAGCAATGACCTGTTTGAGGGAAACATGCTCCAAACATTTTACCGTTGACATTTATAGTGCAGCATCGCTGAAAGTAACAGATGATGATATTGTTTATTTCAAAGAGACACAACGGCACTAGGTGGAACACTTGACCTGTTTGTTTGGGGAAATGGTATTCCTTTGCTAATTTCCCATTGATAAGTATCTGACAGCTCATCGTCAGGCACTTTATCTCCGGCTGAGGAAAATGGTTTCTTCAGCGTGTGAATGGATTTTCGCAGGAAGCCGGTGCCACACAGCATCTGAAAGAGCTCACTGCGTTTTCGAAATTGCGCCCATTTTTTGGCTTTTTCTATTTGCATGTAAATTATCAATTACGGCTTTTGGCAGGCGTCCGCCACCATACTTCTGTCTTCAATGAGCGAGTGCTGTTAGGAGGGAGCTGTGTTATTTCACCTTAACAAATCACTTTAGTACTCCCTTCTCCAGCTGCAATTACCAACCGTTTGCTCGGCTGGCTACATTGATTTTTTTTCTGCATGTCTCTGCACTTAGGCTGGTTGGGTTTTTAAATTGAGAGTGTATTATGAGGAGGTAAGCTGTAGTTTAATGCTCTCCTCAATTCCAGGACGTCTAATGCAGTGGAGTGAGACTCGTGCAACTGCACCACTTCAGCTGAAGCGCTTAGAATTAGAGCTGAACTGTTCGAATGAATCCGCAAAAATGAAAGAAATGATAGACGCATGTTTGATACATAAAATCGGTGTATTTGTATATTTAAGGCCTGAAAAGGAAATTGGTAAACTATGAAATTATGGGTTGCAAATTTATACAGTACGGGTAGTGGGGTTTCAATTTTAAAAAGGTGTCTTATGGCAGGTCTTCACTGGATATGTTGAGCCAGCTCTGAGCAGAACCCGGGCATCTATTCATCCCTGTTTGGCTACATGAAAAGAGAAAAAATAAATAAATCATTAAAACATGGCAAAGATTAAAATGCCATTCTCTTTGACAGATGCCTGAGATTCCTTTAGTGCCTTTAGTGAAAGGACGCTCACAGTGATGTCTTGACATGTCTCTTTAAAATAAGTGATATCAAAAGCTACCTAATGGATTTTTTGGGCAGTTCTTTGCTGTCAGCAGTCGTTGCTTAAGGTTTGTTTACCTCGCTTACCAAGCAGTAAGTGAACATAAGGAACATGAGCAATGCATCATTTGCATCTTCATCCCACAGCTAGTGAACTTTAGCAGAAAGGCTCTGGCCAGGTTTAAGTCAAGAAGTACAAGCTGGTCTCACTGGCATTCCAGCCATCTTTAGCCCACACATAAGAAAAGACTACAAACGATGCACACGCTTTAATAACACATGCGAAGGGTGTTAACTTGAGCATGTGGTCTAGTAGCTCTGTCTGTGTTTTTAAGCTGTTTGTTCTATAGTTAATATTCAGTGCCAGTGGAGTGGCGTAGTGCTGTGTGTGTTCGTGTGTGTGCATGTTTTTTTTTTCTGTCTTGACTTCCCTCTCCAAGTGCATTTGCAGATCCACACCAAATTTTCTACTACATTTATTTCCTTGTGGATGTTTGCATATTTCAGTGATTGCTTTCTAGTAGATTCAGATATGCAGAACTGACGGTCTCTCTCTCCTACAGTGAAGCATGTACTCATTTCAGTCACTGTAATTGTGTTTCTGTAAAACGGTCAATGGTTCCACATGCACAAAGAATGACGTAGGTTAACTGTGCTGTTTTGCATTGAAATGATAGAGGATCCTCTTTATAAGCTCTTTATTCACCTCTGCATTTTATATTCGTCAACTAATGTCTAATGTCGTGGGTTAAAATGATCACTAGAAGTTTGTTTCCCCACAACTATTGAATATTTTCCTAGTTGAATATTCCATGAGGATAAGAAAAGCTTCGAACAAGTTTCATTTGAATGATTTAATAAAATGTAATCAGCAGTGGAAAGCAAATCATATGAAGGGCTCTTTTGTGGGCCACCATCTCACTGAATCTCAACACGGAGGTTGAAATATATGTGGTACTTGGTAATGTTTTAGGAATAATACAAGTTTATCACAAATTCAAACCCTTTCCAAAATCATGAACAGGAAACATTTCAACATTTTTTTTCTTCATTTTTACTGTCCTAGATTCTGTTTTTAAGTTGCTCAGAGACTGCTTTCCAGAGTGCATGCTAAAGTCAGCAGTATCAATCTTGACTCCAGGTACAATCCGAATAGCTTTTCTACTGCTCCGGAAAGCCAGTTAACTACCGCACAATTATTTACATGCATTCATTTCCGAGTGCAACTGGGAACTTGCTAGCTAGCGGTCCGATGCAGTAGGAAACTTATTCCTGCATTAAGACCAACATTGTTGCCTCAAAATAGAGCTCTATAACAGATTGCTAGAACTGAACATTACAGGTCCCAATTTTTAAGAATGTGGCGCGGTGACACAATAGGTAGTCTTGGAGCCTCACAACTCCAGGGTCCGGGGTTCGAGCATGAGCTCTGGTTATTGTCAGTGTGCAGTTTTGCATGCTCTCTCCGTGTCTGTGTGGGTTTCCTCTGGGTACTCCGGCTTCCTCCCATTTTCCAAACACATGCCGGCTACTCTAAATTGCCCCTAGGTGTAAATAAGTGTGTGTGTGCGTGTGCGTGTGCGTGTGTGTGCGTGTGCGTGTGTGTGTGATGGACTTTCCAGGGTATATTCCTGCCTTGTGCCCAGAGTGTTCCTGGGATAGGCTCCAGACCCAACGCGACCCAGCAGTTACTATAGTTAGTTATATACAGTTATATAAATGTTGTATATATATTTATATATATAGTTATATGTACACTCACTGAGCACTTTATTAGGAACATGTACACCTTCTCATTCATGTAATTATCTAATCAGCCAATTGTGTGGCAGCAGCGCAATGCATAAAATCATGCAGATACAGACCAGCAGCTTCAGGTAATGTTCAC
>JAOUQW010000038.1:13788971-13823370 GCA_028565825.1 Olivaichthys viedmensis | reverse complement strand
AGATAACCACTCTGTACAATTGTGGTGAGCAGAAAAGCATCTCAGAATGCACAATGCGTCGAACCTTGAGGCGGATGAGCTACAAAGGGAGGCCCTACCCAGTATTAATATAGTATTCCTAATAAAGTGCTCGGTGAGTGTATATACAGTTAGTATAAATGAATGAAGGAATAATTTATTTTTTTTAAAGAACCCTTTAAAGCACAAATCTTTTCATGCAGTCTCACTGACCGTCATGTTCTCAGTTGGATGTAGATAGCTGTAGTGATTGAGCAGTAAATAAAGCCCTTCTAGGTTCTATAAGGAAAATAAATTACTTGTGCCTCAGCACATTAAGGAAGTAGAAAACTCTGGCTGGCAATGAGATGTTATCATATTAGGGCTTTAGATGTTACTGAGGTTTAAAAAAAGATGGTAACAGCATCATTTATATGAATTTTAATGATCACATTTATCAAATATTTGGTGCAGCCTCGGTTTCTATATAGAAGTTGTATTCAATAGATTTTGCTAATAACAACATAAAGGGGAGTAAAGTTTAGCTGGCTGCCAGATAAAGTACTGCACTGTCTGTGAACTGACCATGGCAGCGCAACCGATTCTCTTCCAAGCCTTCAGTGGAGGACGTGTGTGTGTGTGTGTGTGTGTGTGTGTGTGTCTCATACTCTAAGCTGAGGCAGTGGGCCATTCAATCCAGTTAACAGCTATCTGAGCCTGGTCCAGTGAGAAGGGCTCGTCATTATCACCCTCAGATCCTTCTTACATGGTGCTGCTTGACCTTCCATATTGGAAGGAAACCTATCGCTCCGGCTGAGGAGCACATACTCGCGCCAAGAAACTTAAGGGTCTTCACACTGCCGTTATTTATATTTCTACAGGGTTAATAGCGACTTAATAGGCTTATCTGTCAATGTGCTATGAGTTGTGAGATCGGTAAATTAGATTTGACGATGACACCCACCATCATACATGTTTATGGCGCTTCCGTGCTTATATAAAGTGTCTCCCACTCTCACTGGTGCTGTCCTTACTTTGCAGTGAACTGTGAAGGAGCTTAGCCAGGCGTTCAGGAAACCTATCGCATTAAACTGTGGTAACTGCTATATGTAATGAATTTTGGATTAGGAGCGACAAAGCGGCTCTACGATAACCTTTTTGGAAGGACACCGTACAAGCGAGGGAGCCTCGTGGGCATGCGATGCCATGCCATGCCAGCTTCTTGCAGTTTGATGTCATGAAAAACTCCCATCCTCGCCTTTAACAAAATATGCCACACCCAAACCACACAGGACACATCATTACTGCAGAGGTCGCGCGGGAAGTGAGTGAAGTCCAGCCAATCAGGAACGGTTAAGGGAGGATGCTTGCACTTTGAGCCGAGCGTAACATGTGTTTTATCTGGTTGCAGGTGTGCTGGAGGCCGGTGTAGCTGTGAGCCGGGAGAGAGGGAGCTTCCCCACCGACTCTATGAAGGGAGGGGAGGGGGAGGGGGGTGGCGCTCACCAGACCTCAAGCCTGCACTGCGAACAGGTTGGAATGCCTTTCAATTTTTATGTAGCTTTAAAACCTATTTGAGGGGGGCGGGGCATTACATTTCTTTGTTATTTTCTTAACCAGTGGTCCCGCGACTGACTGATTTTGGTCGTTTCTTTACGTTCTTCATCATTCTGAGTTTAACATCACTATTTTTTTCGTCTTCTCTTCAGAGGAGTCCTGATTCTTAACCATGCAGTTGTGGTAGATATAGTTAGAGCAGATGTTCTTGCATTATTGTAAACATAACACAGTACATTGAGCTAAATATGCAAATGTGTGGATCGAGTGCAAAATTGGATAAAGTGATCCATCTGTCCAAGTTCCTCCACGAACAAATTATCCAACACAAACAGAACTTCAAACAGTGTTCAGATGAAATTTGTGACATCTGGCTGGACTCCACAGCCTTCAAACAGTCTTTTGCTTTTTGTGCAGTAGGAAGGCACGAGCTGCCAGTTTTCTGTTCTATTTGCTGTGAAATGTTTGGGGAAGTTTGTGCGCAGTGTATCATGAGCATGACAAGAAAGTACCAAGTTAATTTGAGTAACCCGGGGGCCTGTGAGTAACATGTGGCCAAGGCGTCTGGTAGTGTTTACGCGCAGGCCATCCGAGTCTGGCTCACGTCTGTGGATGCCGCTGGCCCTCTGGGCCCCAGCACCTGCAGAACGGAACAACAGAGTAAAAAAAAAACGGGGAGGAAGGGGGAAAAGAGGGGGCGAGAGAGAGAATCAAATGACAGAGGCTAATGTTTCGTGCTGCAAGTATTTTTTTCTCTTTGATGTACACCAGGAAATTTTTTTATGACTTGATAAGGTAACATGATAGCCTGTATTGACACGCTGTTGAACAGCCATAATGTTTTTTTAATAAAATGTTCCCATCACTGTGGTATAGCTCGGTTTTTCTTTCCCTGCTGTCTGCATTTGGCACACCCAAATTCTTTGAATTGCCTCTTCAGTGCATTGCGAAATGATTTTAAAAGAAAAGAATATATTCATATAATGTTTTCCCTCCACTATCTTTCTAGTGAGGGATTAAGAATTGGGCCAAGCAAAGACAGTGAGGGAGGGAGGGAGGAAAAATAAATAAATAAACAGATAAGGACAGTGGTGGTTAATCTCGCTTAGCGTAGTGTGAATGCTGAGCAGTGCCGTGGCCTGACAAACATCTGCCTCACACACAGCCGAGCGGGATCAGCTAAAGCGATTAGTGCGCTAACGTCAGCCTGCGGAGACTGCGCTCGCTACAAAAGCCAGAACGCCAAGCTCTCCTCCCACACTCCACCTGGAGCACTGACACACACACACACACAGAGCGACTCCAGCGGCCGCTGCCATACACTTCACCAACGCTGCACTACATGCTTTGAGACTGATCTGGAGATGCACTTTCCTCTTTCATCACAACAAAGCAACGTATAGCACAATCTGGTTATAATAACAGATGCTTATCACAGCCATTTTTTTATGTCAGAAGTGCTTTTTTATTCATTTCAAAGTGTGTCATGAAAAGTGCTGGTCCTTAGGGCATAATTGTTATTTTACACTTCCTTTGCACTCAGATGGGGCCTCTTTGTGAGACAAGAAATCTTTCCGTTGTGACTAGCAAAAGGGTACTGTATCCTGACCAGGCTTTCACAGTTAACCTCAATAAAGGGAAGGAGGGGCGATATTTCCTGCAAAGGGGTTCTCTTGCTATTCCTTTCATTTTTTCCCCCCTCCGCCTCTCGCACATGCAGTCTCTCTGTCTCCCTCTTTCGACCTCCTCTCTGTCTCTCTCACTTCACTCTGATCTTGAAACGTTTCTTAGTCTGTAACTGTGGCCGAGCGTATAACTGTACATTGAGTGTGTGGGGTGTGGGGAGACAGTTGCTCTACTCTTCAGATGCACAGCCTCCAGTGTTCAGTGTTGTTCAAATGCTCTTTCTTACAGCTTAATTCTTTAGATTTGGACCATTCTGTATCACCACGACTGCGCTTTGCGTTTCAAGTTAACTCCTCTTAACTCGTAGACTCTCATCCTAAATAAAGATGAGCACAGCATGCTAATCTCAGGGTGATGTCTCAGGAATTAACGTTAACATCCCAGTTGCTCTTGCACTCAGAAGATCAGTGCAGGTTGATTTTTATTCTCCATGTGTTGTTTCCTGGTAGAAAAACGTGTTCATCTGAGACAAAGAAGGCTGCAGTTTTTATTCTTCTTTTCATGTTTGTGGGAAAGTAGGTGCTACCTTGGAGTGTTACACAAGGTTCTTTCTTAAGAGTAAAGAAGCAATGGCCAGAATCAACACTGCCACAGATTTGCATTGAGAGCATCATAGAAAATATGTTTCATTAAAATGATGAAAACTATATGTTTACATTTTTTTCAACTATTAAAAAACAAAACAAAACAAAAAACATTGTATTATAATGCTAACCTTTGGTTCAGTGTTTTTTTGAAAACAGAAATCATGGAAATCAACCGAGAACACAAAGTCGGTGCTAAATAAATGATTATATAAATAACTAGTTTAACTTTGTGAACTGTGTCCACCATTTGTTTTCTTTTGTTATTCATCAGCCCAGATATCCAGAGCACAACGTACCGTAGCTCTGTCCGACACCTCATTTTGTACCCTGCACGTCAATTTACCATCTTGCATCTCAAAAAAAATCCAAAACACACGTCATGTTTGGTTCACTTCCTGCAGTTGAGTTGAATCGGGGTCGAAGCGGGCCGAGACCACCTCTCTCAGTCGATCTAGAACCAGTTGTTTTGGTCTGCACCCGAGTGCGATTGCGGAGTTCTCACCTACCCAAACAAACCGCACTGAGGAGGCAAACGCACTGGGGTTCAATTCAAACGGAATAAATACTGCCAATGTGAAAGCTCCCTTACCATAAATCTCCTGCCAACTTACCGCATGCAGTAAATGTGGGACAGGTGTGTCGGTTCCTATACATCCCGTCACCTCAGTACCGCAGTGAGCGCTCTCCTTCCTTGGATGTCCTTCAGTGCGCTTTAGGAGAAAGCTGAGAATGGCATCCCTCAGGACGTGTAGGGAGCAGGGAGAGTTGTCTAGAAGGGGTCAGAGTTTGCATCAGAAGCTGTCCTGAGACTGGCCCAAAACTGCCGGTGTTACAAAACAAGCCGCTAGCGTTCTGTATTCCTGGAATTCTGTGGACCATGAACTCAAATGCACTGTTGCAATTTTAGGGACAATGAGCATACGAAATGATCCCTACAACCCTAATCAGATGTGGCATACGCTATAATATCAGCGTGTTCCCAATACTCAGTTGTTAAAGCATAATTTTTTTCGGTTGAGGAAGTCTGAGCTCGACCGTTTTAAGATGTGTGTAAATATATTCTTTCTGAAACTGTATAAAAGTGTAGTTATCAATTACTCATGAGTAGGGCTGGGTACTGAAAATCAGTACTCAAAAGGCACCGACCGAAGTATTTCGGTACTACCGAGTACCGGAAAGTCAAAAAAAATTCAGTGCCTATTTTCGATACTTTTTAGAAGTATTAGAACTATTTAAAAAATATTAAAGAAAGAAAAAGAAAAGAGACAAAAAAAGTCAAAAGACTTCCAAGTCTGACTGGCTCCTAGATGCATGGAGCACAAAACATGTCAAACTTGTCAGGACAGTGGAGACGTGCGCAGGTTGAGTGGAAAAAGTGGAACGAACAAGCCAAAAAGAAGACAATCTGAATTGTAAATTTTTTTTTATCAATTTGCTGTCAAAAAACAGGCACAGATCAAAAGAAACTAGAAGAGCAATCAAAACACAGTGTCAGTACTAAGGGGCAAAAACCAGAGAAAACGGATCAAAGTCATACACGTGCTACTATAACGGACCTCCCCCCAAAAAAAGTGCAGGCTACAGGGCACAAACAAGACTTCGCAATGAACAAACGAGTGGATAATGAGACTCGGGTGAGTGGGATTAGAATGCCGGGGCACTTGAACGAGTTGGCTGGAAAGGGGGCGGGTGCGGTGGTTTGTGGAGGATTCTGGGAGATGGAGTGACAAAAAGATACATGTCTCAGAGTCTAAAGTCTGGCTGTACTTCGTAAAAGTAGATGCGAACAGTTCCCGGTGCAATAAATGCCTTAACCTTGTAGCTGCCAAGTCAGGCAACACGACCTGTGAGATGGTGACTACTCATGTTTGTTGTTAAAATGTTAAATAAAATGTCCTTCATTAATAATTCTTCCTTTCATGTTTTGTTTATTGTCACAAGTAGAAAAAAGGTGTGGAAAAAAAATTGTATTGTATTGTTTTGGTATCAGTATCGAATTCAAGGTATCGGATCGGTATTGAAGATTTTCAGCCCTGCTCATGAGTGGGAAATAACATTTGAACCATTAAATGGACGCAAATGGACGCCGCCCTTGACATGAAGTTATATGATTATAGAAGATGTTTTCTGTGGGCCTGTCAGGCAGTTCAGCCATGATGAATGAATGTAATATACTGTGCATCAGGAGTGGACACATTCATTAATGGGCCTCCATAATTTGTGCGATACACTTAGAATGCTACTAGCGCACAGCATTTGATTGCTTCTGAATGATCTAATCTTGTTGTGTTGTGTCCCCCCCAATTCATGTCAGTACACAGGAAAACAATGTGCTCATTTGAATAATATTACAAATAGTGTGGTTCCTGGCAGTACCCGGTCTGAGTTGAGTGAGCGGTGCCAACCCTCGGGGTCTGACTGAAGAGAAATAAATCACAGCTCTTCTCACAATTGCAAACCCGTGTGCTATTCATCTGCACAGGATATGCGAATTACTTATCTGAATATGGCTTCAGATAACATCGCAATCTCGCAGTGTTGTTCAGTCAGAGATTGATATTTTCATATTCTCGAAACGGTTCAGCGTGCGTGTGGAAGGGGTGAGTTGGGGTGGTATAATTGGAGTGTAATTTTGAAATTGAGACTATCAAAGAGATTGGGGTGGGGGGTGGGTTGGAGTGGTGCTCTGTGCTATTTGTGTCCAGCTGAGCCTTAATAAAGCTTGAAGCTATAAGAACATACCGTTTCACTCCGCGACACACATTCTGTGAATTTTCCTTACTTATTTACCAATTATTGAGGCAATGTGAGATGTCAGTATTGCTGTCTGGCACAACTGGCTGTAGTTGATTTACATATCTAGTTGCTGGATGACCAGCTCGAGCCCATTACGAGCTGGCCTGGTCTTGCGTTAAGATGTGTATTTATTGCACTTCCAGTTTTTTATGTGTGATGCATAGCAGGCAGCATGCACCGTATTGGAAACTCGCTCTTGATGAAGCTCTGTTTTGCTGGTATCTGACAGCAGTCGTTTTGATGCCTTAGATTCAGTGTCCATTCACTCCTTCACCAAGCATATATTTGGGTTCTCTGTATCTCAGACTTGAGCTCTTTATGAACTCCATAAAGAGAGACAGATGTGGCAGGCTGTCATGTTCCCTCTGGTCGGGGCTTCCAGCAGCACCTGCACATGTGGCTGCGTGTCTTCAGCACTAGCAGACCTACCGAAACAAAGCAATTAAGTAGATGCAGCATGGGGAAAACATTTTATGGATTCAGTTAGGATGTGTGTGAATACGTGAGAATGGGGAGGAATGGCGCGAACGTTATAAAAGCAGCAGGAGATTCCCAATCTGAATGGAAATGATTTCATCAGCAACGAGGCCTCCTCCTGCTTCTCTCTGTCCAAATGGAAGGAAAGTTGAAAAGCATCCAGCTTGCGTTTAAGGCCCGCATATTTGTCTTAATGAAGCACAGAGTGAGAGAATGGGCCTCTGATGTGTGTCTAATTAGCAGAAGGTATTGAAAACTAGCTATTAAACATAGTCTTCTCTGATTACATTGGGAGGATGGTGTGCAGCGTTTAGTACCTCACGAACACGGGAAGGGAAAGGATCCAGCCTGTTCTTGGCAATGATTTGGAGGCTGTGCAGATTTGCTCTGGGGGTCTTTAGTTGTGTAAGATCAGGATTAAAATAATGTTGTACCACTTTTTATCTGACTGCTGTGAACTGTGAACACCATGGCGACATTTGCACTACGAATGACCGACATCACAGTCGAATGCCTACTCACTTTTTCCCTCGCACACACCTACACGCAAACCAAATGAATCCCATTGTTTTGAGAAGCAAATAGTTGCATGGCAGGGTGAGTTGCAGTACGCCGTTGCCCTATCCAGACCAACATAGCGGAGAGTGAATTATTCTCAGCACCGTGACCTGCTTAATTGATAACGTCTGAGGCTGTCTCTGGGTCATGTAGGAGGCTCCAGCAGCCGCTCCAGCCCCATCCATCTCGCATACTCATGTCCAACTGTTGGCCTGACCTCTCACTTCAACCACAGACGAGCAGTCAAAGTGCTTAAGCTGAGAAAGAGATAGTGAGGGAGAGAACACGAGAGAAAGAAAGACAGAAAGACAGCAGCAACATTTAGACAGCTGCACGCGCAGTGTCATGTATCCCTGTCTGTCAGAGGGGGATATTTCTGTCTCCTTAGTGCGGCCCTCAGGCTTCCACGCGGGCCATCTCGATGTCATCACCGTCATCCCGCTGTTGTTGGCTAAAAAGGCCTGTAGCGCGAGCTTAGCCTGCCCAGGCCTAATTGGAGTGAGCCAGAAAGGCAGTTTGACTCATCTAAAATTACCGGGAGCAGTGTACTTAATGGGAACACACAGAGGGACGACAATAAGGTCATGATACCGCCACATGCAGTGACACATGGACATGGAGTTTCAATAATATGTGGTGGAGATTGGAAAGATCGTCTGAAAAGCAGAGTTTCTATAAACGTATATAGACTTTTTTTTTTTTTTTACTAGTGTAATAATACTTTGGGTTTTACATAAGTGATGTTTGTAATACTGGTTCGTCCGTATGGATGAATTGCATTCAGCGGTATTGTGGCTGTCTTCTCACTGCTGCTACTCACACTCCTGACAAAGGAATGTCGCTGCATGCAAAGTCGCATTTCTCATTTACAGTTGTGCTGGCATGTGTGAGTGCTGGAGTATCACTGATATCTGAACTGTGGGAGCAGAATTCAAATCAAAGCAGCAAAGGGAGATATTTTCATCAGAGCTGTGAACATATGTGTGCAAAAAATCGCTTAGAACAACATCACTGGTCACTAGCATGACCAGCATAATGCATTCTGGTTGTTAGCAAGCAATGAGCAAGGGCATGCTAGCATGGCCATAATGGTTGACCAGCTAAACCATCAGTACACCAACACTAACGAGCATGTTTTTTTCAGTGTGCTCTTTCATGCCAAGGGTTAGATTCATGGCTTAAACCTTGTGATGCCCAATTTCTCGCACGTACTCAGGGTGCTTTCCTTAACATTCGTTTTTAAACGTTGGACTCCTCATTTTCTGGTAAATGTGTCTAGAAGATATAGGGGAAAAGTCTTATTGGTGTCAGAAATTACAGCCTTCCTTCACTAAGCCTGTTGTGATGTGCATGTGCTAGATTTGTTTATTATGCTGGAAATTGAAAACTAGAGGGCGATTTTGTTTTCTAAAGATTGCCTCGTAACCCTCATGGCTCAGATGCTTTCACTGTGAAATATGATGTGGGTGTTTACGCTTTTTTCGGTTAATATGGCTATCTGTGGGGGGAAACTTGACCTGACTGCCCTGTTCTGATGAGCCGAGTGCGCGGTGCAGCTGCAGAAACACTCGCTCCGAGCTGCAGGGACATGCCAGTATTTTCATTCCTCACTCAAGGCATTTCCGAGCACTAACAAAGGGAGAATGAGGTGATGAAACGAGGGAGGAAGCCACTTTCCGAAAGCGGCAAATTATTTTGTGTGCATGCACTGGTGACCTCGCTCCAACAGGAGCAGTTCGCTACTGCCAACACTTTGGTGCTTTTTTCACTCCTCAGTTTGAGGCATTTGTGTGCAATTTGAGCTCCTCCTTTTTTACGGTGCGAGGTTTGCTATTGTAGGTGCGAATCTGGAGCCTGTTAATTCTTAATTTTTACGTTCTTGTGTACCTCCTTCTTGCTCATACATTAAAGGAACTGTTTGGCCAAAATTTTTATTCACACCATTTTCCCTTTACCGCAGATGTAGACGGTCAGCCAAGGCATGTTTGGTGTCTGAAGTTATTTGTTTGCATCTTAGCTATAAGGTTACTGTAGCTAACCAATAATAGCCTCTGTGTAGCATCGTGCAAACTACATGCTTAAATCTCCACACACTGGCCTCAAAAGACATCATTGAATACCATTTGTACATAAACAGTTTCAGAAAAAAATAGCCGTGTTTAAAAATGTGAATCACTTCTAGTGATATAATATAATTCCACCAAAATCTGAAAGTCACGCCTCCTACCTGAGTCTGAATTGCTGAAAGTGAAAGTGATTTGTGCGTCAACATGGCTACTACTACTGTTCTTAACTATATGACGTACTTTTGTCTATTTCTATACATTACAGTGTGTCATACAGGGCCAGAAACATCATAAGTAAGTCTATTTGAGATTAATTAACAACTCACGGTTTGAGGCAAGTGTGTGAAGATTTAGGCATGCAGTTTGTGCAATCCTAAAGTAGAGGTTGTAAGATTCTCTTACTTGTTAGCAACATTAGCCCCGTAGCTCCAGTACGAAAATAAAGAAGCACACTTTAAACACAAAACATGTCTTGGCTACATTTTTTATTTTTGGCTGAACTATTTCTTTAACAGCTGATTATATTCAGCTGTTCCCCGGGTGCCCCTACTTCTTTTTCACATTTTGTAACACCAAATTACAGCTCTTTGAACTGTAAGTTGACAAGCTACTGGTCACCATCTTGAGAGTTAGAGTTGTTTTAATCCCTTCAGAGGCAGTCATCTACCGTCTAATGTGACCCAGCCTGAGGAATGCTGCAGTCTGAGCTGGAATCTCGCTCATCTTTGCTGAGTTAGGCTCAATCTCACCCCATTGACCGTGGGGGAGGCGCCTGCTGAGGGCTGACACTGAGACCCTTTGACAATTCGATGCCAATAAACAGAATTTGGCCCTGCAGATAAAATAGGCCTGGTAATTGTTAGGTGTGTTTAGTCTCTGCTCTGGAGGAAGGGCCACCACGGTTCCATGTGTTTCTCTGCCCGGTGTCACACATGTGAAAGTGTCGGTCAGTCCCCTGCCTGTGTGCATGTCTGTGGCTGTCTGCTCGACTTGGCCCAGTGCTACAGCTTGGCCGAGTGCTGCTGGTTGGTAGTCTTGGCCGCTTGCCTGTCTTTCTGGAGTTTGAATGAAAGGGCCATTGTGAACTTGTGGGCTACCGTGGCATTTTCCAGCTGCCAAGCTAAGTAATTAAAAATTCCCACATATATGTTTTTCGGTGCTGAAACTCCAAGAATTGCAGCACCCAGGTTGTAGGCAATACACTCGGAGCCTAATTAGTAGATGGTAATTGACAATAAATGAGGACTCGAAGCAGTTCTTCTCATATACTCAGCAGTGTTGGCAACAAGTAGAAATTGACTTCCCATATGTTGGTCCTCTTTTTGGTTCACAGGTGCTCTTTCCTGTGCAAGGTCTTTTCAAAATGAGATCTTACACTCAATTATGTTTTTTTCACAGTGAAGGGGGCCTCTCACTGCTGTCTGATGTTTGCATCCTTCTGTCATTCTCTCTCTAAATAAAGCAAACCAGTTTGAGCTTTAGCTGGAGAGAACAGATTTCTGCCCTCCCCAGGGACACGTGCAAGAGATCACGAGTGTGTCGTCTTGTGCTTTTCTCAACTGGCCGTGATTGAAATTCAAATGTAATCCCAGCAAAATGCCAGAGCTAAGTTTGATACTTTATGCTGGCGATAGCTTCCATTCTTTCTTTGATGACCCTTGTGGGTTTGCTTCTCCCCCTCATTATCGTATTCAGCTGAGCACTGTAGACCGCCTGCTGAAAGACCGCTTTCTCTCTCGAAGTTCTACATTATGCTCACATGATCAGCGGGTATATTTAATTGTGTGTGCGTGATGTCTCATTCCACAATCAGCTGAGGAGATAGTCTGGAGTCTTTATTCTCTGTAGACATGAGCTCTTGTGCCCTGCCGTGTGTGAAGGTAAACAAAGGCTTATGCTACGCACAAAGGAACCTGCAAGTTAATTGGTGTTGAATGTCTGCAGAATGCCCATCTCATGCTGAGCTTGATTTTAAGTTAAAAAAAAAGAGACAAAATTATGCAAAAAATAGACTAAAAAGAATAAGAACCTTTCCCTCTAGCGAGCTGAGCCCTAAATGAATTATTCAGATCTGCGCGTTGCTTGTTTTGCTGGCCGCTCCGCTTAATGGCATCCATTGGAGATTAATCCTGATGTAAGATAATCACACCATAAGATGTTCTGCTGAGAGTCTCCCCTTTTTGCCTTTACTCCATGTGGCAGAGAGACAAAGCCAAAAACAGGCAGAATTTATTTCACCTCTAGAGGCCCCTAAATAAACAACTCGCAAATCAGTGCCTGCTTTTGCTGTGTAATTTGCTGTTGCGCACAGCTCTGTGATAATGTTTTGCAAGCAGAGCTCTTAGCATCAATACTAGGTCAGGGGGAAAAAAGCATATGCCCACAATTCATTTTCCTCTCTGGGTATTTATAAATTGCAGTCCGTACGTTAAATCCTATCTCTCAGACTAATTTAGTGTCATGAGAGAATGGAATGCCAAGCTTGGCTATGGTCTGCGGAATATTCACAGGCACTGCATTAAACACTCAAACGCTGTTAATATGAGCCCTTTTGTTTCACTAAGCCAAGGCTAAAAAAAATTAAATAAATGTATCTAATATATTTACAGAAAGTGACACGCCATATATTTGAGTGTATTCAAATTCTCGACATAAAAAACAACATGAGTACTGATGGTTAGTGGAAGTGTGAGATACCTCTGTGGATGCGGATATGTGGGTGTGTGTGAGTGTGTGTGTTGTACCGGCTCACCCGTTTGGCTGCACCTGCACTAATTGTATGTGTGCAGCTGTGATGAGAGTGCATGCTCCAGCTGGGAGTGCTTGTTGAGCTGCCACACAAGCCTGGCGAGCTAAACACCCCAGTAAGTCCCTCCTTGACTCAGCTAATGATTGTGGAGCACAGACAATACAGGCCAATCCAAGAGCCCATCTGAGCACCGGCACAGTCCAAGAACCGGAGGAGGTCCCCCTTATATGTCTCTCAGTTTGTGTTCTGTCAGTGCGCGAGTGTGAATAATCAAGCCTTAACAGTGTGTGTCTTTTCTTTCCACTTCCTCTTTCCCCCTGTACTAATCATCAGTACATTTTTCCCTCGTATATCATTTCTCTGCATCTTCACATACTTTTTCTGTGATTTAAGGTTAGTGGGCCTTGTAGAATGGATCTAGTGTGAGCGAACATCTCCCTTATTGGTTTTATTTGCTTTGTCATTATAACTCTGTCATTATAACAAGCTGAGTTTACGTAAAGGCACTTAAAGACATTACGGGATGCACCACCGTTAGAAATCTGCTTAAATGATCTAATTGAACCAATTAAAGAAGTAGTGGCTCAAGTGAAATCTGGAGCAGCAGTAGTCCTTAAGGAATGATTTTTTTGATGATTCTGTGATTCTTTTGCCTAAACCTTATTTTCAGTAAGGCCTTATGCTGAGTAAATCCCACAGACGTCCTCCAGAGAATGTGAATGAAACCTGTCGACTTTCTCCACTGCCGTTTCTACATGTTTGAGTGTGCGATAGGAAAATTGGATAACATTTATTTCATTAAGCAGATGTGCACAATTTAATTTGGCTCCAACATGGGCAAATATATGAAAGGGTCACATTAGCCAAGCGGATTTAACTGTAATTAAGATGAATACAATAATACATACAAGAATAAATTTTTTAATAGAGTGACTCCAGGAAGAAAGATCATGACCTGGCATACTGTGTAAATTCTAGGACAATATCAGAAGGCTGACACGTCTCAAATGCTGGAAGCACAAACGAGAAAGAAATACAGTCGCCATAAACAAGGCTATTAATACTCCAAGCATGAGCCCATTAGAATATCAGCAGTTTCATTTATCCAAAAGCTGACTTGAAATATTCATATGTAATTACAGCCGGGTGGGTATGAAGAGGGCGATAGGAGGCATTAAAGAAATAAACACACTTGCTGAGTTAACACAACCCGCTCATCTGGAAGCTTGACGTTCTGGCTTTAGCTCTATATTAGATTACTAGCAGTTGCTTAGGGATGATATATCAGTAATCATGTATAAGGATTGCTGAATTGTTATATTTATTAATAAAGATGCACTGAGCTGATATTGGTATCGAGCTGATATTGGCCTAAAATGCAGGATCAGTTTTGACATATGTTTTTGACATGAATTACAATTTTTATACATGACACAAATATAGGGCTGGCCACGTTTTTTCTTACATGCTTAAAATCTATGGAAAATCTGACATCTTTTTTATATCATGTTTTGCGTGACTCACTGTTGTGATGCCAGTTGAATTGTGCAGCCCTAATCTAACTTTAGATGTTTTCCAGTGCAGTAAATGTAAGTACACTGAGATGTCAGCTGTTTCTTGTTTTTAATCGAATTAGTCCATTTTATCTATTAATAGTCATCAGTGGTTGGTGCTTGTTACTGAATTCATAATATAAAATCAGTTTTCCATGGCTGCCTTATAGCATAAACTTGACAAATCCTACATCATGCCTCTTTTATTTGATAAAGTGCTATATTATCGTGCAAGACATTAAAACATTACATAACACATTTGACACGTTTGTTTGTTTTATATTATTTTTGTCAATAGTTTGGAACTGGTGAATATTTTGAATGATATGTAAAATCGGTCTGAATTAGCAAAGACCCCGGCACCGTATGAGATGTGATATTCTTTTAAACTGTCTGGCGTATTTGTTGAGTTGGGGTGTGTTGTTTTCTTTAATCAGGTTAACCGTCCACACTGTGTTGGAAAACTATACGAGATTGATGCATGCGTAGATTTTTATAATGCTGTCGCTTTGCCTAGGTGTTTACACAATGTGTTTTGTTTCCCCATTCCAGATCAGCTCTATGATTGATGAGGATATAAGAGTGGATTTGCTAAACACTAAACAAAGAAACCTACTGCGTCCTCTGGTAAGGTGCTTGATTGATGATCCTTCGCTGCTCATTTCTCCTAATGACTCTCACTCCAATCACAGATTCACAATCATGTGTGCTTCTTGCATGGCATGATTGCTTCCTGAACCTTCTCTACTTGTGTAATTGCTGGTTAAAACAGGAATGCTTGGATTGTGTTGTGTAAGGTAATATTTCCCGAGTGCTGGAAATGGCAAATTAATTTAGGGTTTTGGAGTAACACCAGAACACACTGTACCACATGAGTCATAATTAGCAGCAGGGACTCTCAAATCGTGTTGCCGCTTTGTTGTTGCTCCTTACAAAGCTAGTGTCAGTTTTTCTACATCATCATTAATGGCAGGCGTAATAACTGTAGTATGAGATTTTGTTTAAAAATGCCAGTGTCGCATCAGCGTGTAAATTGTTTTATCTGGAGCCTCTTTAGGAATGCAAACTCATGCCATAGCCTTGTATACTGCCGAGGCCTTGTATACTGCCGAGGCCTTGTATACTGCCGAGGCTGGGAACATGGCATGAGCACAGGACGGTGGAGCCGCACCAGCCAGATTGCCAGGAGAGAGAAGCGTCCTGTAAATTATGGATGCAACCTGTGATTTCTGCCAGAGAAAAAAAAGGGTGAAGTTGGGAAGAATCTCAAGTCATGCATATCAGATTATCCTCCCCCTCCCGGCCCTCTCTCTCACTTTACCAAATTTGTCTTATCAAGCTCCATGAGCAAACTTGCACACAATCTGGGCTGTGTGTCTCCAGTCACATGAGAAACAGAGGTGCTGACGAGCTGGAATGCCTGGCTTGGTATTTCCTGATGTTTCACACACACACACACACACACACACACACACACACACACACACACACACAGTTTATTCATTCAGAGATGGTGGCTGTGACAAAATGGCCAAACTGAGTAGGCGTTTATTCAGTTGCTCTAGGATTAGGGATTGCAGTTGAGTGAACTGTATTTAATCATCAGGTGTAATTCACAGTGCTGTTAACGCCTGACACACTAAGCGTGTGGTTTACAGTATGATCCTCCCGACTCTGCATAGTCAAGGTGTAAATAGCTGATCCTCTCAAATATATAGAAGATCTCTCTCTCTGCCTGTATTTCTCTGCTAGAACTACTGCTACTTGTGTTGGCAAATATGCGAATTTATGTCACACTGTACTTCATTTACACAAGCATATTTTTTTATTAAGTCAACTAAAATCAAGAACCTTTTGCCCTGCTCATACCCATTGCAGTGGGTGATCGCTAAAGATTATAAACCAATTATCCTAGTAATTATATGTAGACGACTCCTTACAAGAGAAGAGATGATTTTGGGATAAAGCATGATTAAGTTCATCCATGCTTTGTTAAGTGCTACATTAATTTATGTAAGTCTGAGTGTGGATGCAATGTGCAGTCCTAAAAGCTTTAAGATACTAATTAGAGGTTCTTCAACAGTAATGACAATTAAGCACTTGCATGCTGCGATATCAATTATCAGTAAATAATTCTTGTAGTATAACAATGCGCCCTGTTTAATCTCACATGCACAAGCAGAGGAAATTCCAGTAGGCAGATGGAGAGAAATGGGTTATACAAGGAGCAGGTCAGTGCTGTTTGTACCTCACTGTGTGTGTATTTGTGTATGTGCGAGTGTGTGTGTGTGTGTGTGTGTGTAAGTGTGTCTATGAATAATGGAGCCATTCTTCAGCTGCCTAGGAGCTGCTGTTGTACAGTGGTGGTGTGTTTGGTGGGCTTGCTCTAGGGTCTCCTTTAAATAGCTTTAACCCTCAGCTGTAGGAGGCCAGGCTGCGACGGAAAGCCACAGTCAAAAACTAAAAACACCAATGCTACCCATTCAACCAAATGCACCATGCCGTCTGTGTGATGTGGCTGCAGCCGATTAAATAAATCCTGATAAGCCTCTAAGATAGTCTTGATTGTGTTTGGATATGTATGTATTGAAACTTAGCATCGCAATAAATTCTGTTCTTATGTTTTAATCTAAATATCGAAAAATTGAAGGGTAAGCTTGTGTGTTGTTGCCTGTTTGTTAATTATTTAAGTGGGTCATTGATGTGGACCGTGCGCAGGGCTAGAGGGTTGTCATGTAAAATTGTTTTAATCATAATCATTTTATACCAAGCCTCATTGTTGACTTAGGATTTGCTTTGGCGACAGATCGTGTTAACCTCAGGAAGAGGAAACGTGGGTGTAAAGTCACCAAGGGCAACCCACGAGTGGCATCACTGAAGGAAACCAACTACCAAAACAAAGCTTTTTCTTTTTCAAAGAGCACATATCAAATGCGTATCAAATCCTGTACTAGTTCCACAAATGGCAATGATGTCTGTAATGTTCTGGTTTATATGTGCGTCTTACACTACAAACACCATCAAATGTGTCCTTAGCATGCAGAATATGTGCTTGAGACCTGCCACAAAGTGCCTCTGGCCATTGATGACTTTCCCCTTTGGAGTAGTGACTTTGAATGTTCACCTCATGAGCTTCAGCCTTAGCTAAGTGAGTGTGATCAATGGTCAGATGGATCATAAATAACGTGTATGAATTTGCCAGGCTCAGTGCGCGCTGGCGCTCCTGAGCTCCAGCCACATCCCGACTCGTGTACTTTTAACCTTACTCATGTAGACAAATGGCTCTCAAGTCCACCATTCAGAGGGGATTTAGGATGTAGAGCGGAGACAAATAGCATTAGTTGGAAAAACAGATCCGAGAAGGAGGGAGTCACTGGATCTGTTAGCGCACAGATACGCATGTAACCATGGAGCAAATTGATCTGACTGATCTTGTTTGAGATGAATCATAACATTGGCTTCGATGTTCGAGATTTCTTCTATTACCTTCTATCTGTGGTTAACCTGCACAGCACCACAGAACTACCTGCAGTGAAGCTCAGTCTGATTAGCCTCTAACCTGAGCAACTGCCACACGATTCTCTGTGAATTGGGTGTGTAGTGTATCTCACAGATGTATGATGCGCAGCTGCCGTTGAGTAACCGCTGTAAATATTCGTGACTTCAGAGCAGGCCGAGACATGATCTCATCTGCTTCTGCCAAGGCTTTACATGTAGGCGCAGGCAGTGCAGATTTAAATCACTATGTATTCATTGTTTTTTTTTTTAGAGTTACTTCTCCTAACCAGACAGGAACGAGGTGGACGTACTGGGCCTTGGTTACTGAATACAAACAAATGCCATCATAAATGAGCAGGGAAAAGATTTAACAAACTGTCTGTGAATCTGTCTGTGGCCACATTTGATCAAAAAGGTCTATCATTTTTCCCTGACATTGTGTCAGACGTGCCTAATTCAAATGTTTAGTCAGAGTGATTGCTCAAAATGTCTTTTCGGAAATGCACAGTAAAACTATGCAAGTATGTTCTTTCACTAATTATTCATTAATATTATTTACTGCTCAGTTTTCATCTTGTGAAATTATTACTGGAAGATTCATATTGATTCCTGAACCTGTTTTGCTTGAAGCATCCTTCAACTCTGATTATGCCATATTTAACAGGCGCCCACATTAAACTCACATTCATAATGATTCGTTTAAAAACTTGTGCAAAAACAGTTGTACACTCAGTTTGTCTTTAATTGTTGTATACATGTTTCAGGATTTACCAATGCGCTGGAAGAGCACTATGAATTACAGGTGCTTTTATTAGGTACTATTATTATTCATTTGTATTACTTCTTTTGGGTAATCTTTTAAACTTGTTTCACAACCTCTGCTCTGTTTATTTCAGCTGTCCCAATTTTCATTATTAAAATTGCAGGCTGGTAGTTAATGGTAATGGGGTACATTAACGTTAATTAATTCTTCTATGCTACAATACATTAATACTTTTATTCAATCCTTCAGCGATATCAAAGTGATTGCCATTTAGTTCTGCACAACATCTGGAGGCAAATAGGACTTTTCCACTCTATGCAGCTGTAAAATCAAGGCCATGTGGCACAAGAGAATCTGAAGTGTTTATCAAAAGGGCGTACAGGAGCTCAAGGCGGGTATGGGTAAAGAAAGCAGTCACGTTTGCACAGATATAAGCTAGTTCTTTCTTAAGTTTACCTAGACACCGGATAAACAGTGAAAGGAAAATTGTGTTTCTGTCAATGGTTAACTCTGAGGAACCTTTCACAAATATGTCGAGCATGTTTTATAAGGATAGAAACACTTCAGGGCTTTTCATTAACAGGGTATTTCAGATCAAGGTTCAAGTTCATATCTGTAATGGAATAGCATGGCCAAAATGATGTTCTGGGATCAAAACCTTTTTGAGCATTTAAACGAGCAAATTGCAAAGAAAACGGTGGCTAGTTTTCGATATTTCTTGTGTTGCAAAATATCTCCTGATTTTTATAATTTTTTTCTGGCAAAGATTCACGATAAAGTAAAGTCAAACGTATATACACAGCAGTTAACAATTGCCGCGACTGAAGGAATACATTTTACAATTTTGAAATTAAAGTATTTCTCTATAAAGCAGTGTGAAACTGTATTACATCACCATTATTGTTATTATTACTACCACCCGTGAGCCGTGCTGTGATTTACACTTTCATCAAATTATAGTGCCGGTGGTTTTTCTTTTATGCTGTTATGATATGCGGCACCTTTGGTGGAACGTAAAGACGGACACTTATAGACCTATAATATTTAAGAACCACTGGTAAAGGAGTTATATAGGTGTTTGGCTATGTTCACAGGTGTTTAACAGGGCTTGCTATGTGTAAGTGTGTTAGGTGTGTACCCTGCCCTCTGAGCTTGCTGTGTGTGAAGGCCCTCATTAGCAGCCCTGTGAGCTGGTCTGTTGCAATGTAGTGTGAGTGTTGGGGTGAGTTGGGCCCATGTGTGCGCCGGTTCTCACTCGATTACACATGTAATCAAATCGCCTGCTTGTTTATGTCCTCTGCCCTCCCATGTAAACCCCCCCCCCCCCATTCATTCAGGCTGTGCTCTTGGAGACTCTCGGCCTCTCATTCACCACCTTTCTCTCTCACACTGCTCACTGGAAACACTCTGTCTGTGCTATATGTTCAGACTATTTTCATGCTCTAAAGCAGTGAATTATTCATTTGCAATCCCTTGCTTGGTGAAGTGCATGGTAATCACTTCAGGTGGCCGGGGAGCTGTCTTACATTTTCAGCTCTTAGAGTTATCGGAGTTTGAGTTCTTTGAAATCACTGGCAGAGTTTTTAGAGATATTGCATTACGTTGCTTCACTCTCTGTGTGTCTTCAGTTGTTTGATGAGACAGACTACTGTATCTGCTTGGTTAGGTGCTTCCAAGCAATCCTAATGCCTCAATTATCTCTTAGCGGAATGATTCAGTGAATATAATGGCTGTGCAATGGCCCCACTACTGCTAATACATGCACCATGCCAATAACCAGTCCTCAGAGAGTGCATATTGACTAGAGCAATAATGTTTGTCTCATCCCTCTAAACAGAGAGCAACACAAAAAGAAACAAAGCAATGATGATTCTTTATATTCCACTGCCTCAAGAGCCACCTGATGCAAAAACTAAAGAAAGCGAAATGGCATTTGTGCAGTTGTAAAAACAATCCGTTTTCCTGTCAGAAGTGCCGAGATCATCAGAAATGTTGGCGTAACCGATCCCGGCTCATTGTCTCCTGCCGGAGTCACCTCAACCTCCGCTATGTGTTTACGCCGTGACACAGTCTGACTGCCGCAGGAGCAGTTATGACATCATTTTACCACAGCTGTGGGCTGCATACGAGGCGTGGAGAGGGAACAATTGACCAGGGGCGACGCAGGAAGAGCCGACTGACCTGATTGCTCAGCTGGCCAAGCAACTGGGAAGGAAGGCCCAAGGCGGGGTCGTGGATGAGGGGAGGGGAGGGGTGGTGGTGGATAATGCCCCCTCCCCTCTTCTGTCCAACTCTCCCCTTCCCAGGATGCAGTCATGTTCTCCCTGCCTGCTACTGCTCTGCCGCCTGCCTGCGTGTCCTGGCTGAAGCAAATTTGTACATGAAAAACGATCTGCGATCCCCGCTGCTGTATCAGCTTCCAGATACGTGCTTGCGGCCCTTCCTGATAGGCAGAATACCCTTAGAAAGAGGCCTCCATTACATTCAGTGAAAAGACGCAGAGTCAGGGACATGCAGACTGAAACACGTTGCTCACTATAATGCATATATTGTGCTGTATATCAACTGAGCGTTTGCTGCGATCTGGTTATTGTTGTATGGTTTATTTTGGTGTACCAATTTAGTGATACATATTAGACTTGTTAGTTTAATTTAAATTCCACACGTAGTTTTTGATTATTAAGGGTACAGCTGCTCCCTAGAAAGCTCTTGTGAATGTGATGGAGCCTATTTTCCACCAAGTATACATAGACACATTGACAGCTGGAAAGGGCACGATGCATATGACCTGCCACATGCTCACTTCTATATAGAGAAAACAGAGTACAATACAATAGCATTAATAATGGAAACAATTCTGTAGAGACCAGTGGACCAGTGAGGCGGTTTGTTGAAATGATTTTTCACCCCCCAAAAATGTAGATTTACATTGCACGCATGGTAAAAAAAACTCTAAACAAGTAGACGCTGTGTGAATATGACTCAGGAGACGGGTATTTGTTTTTCATTGCACGCAGTGAATGTGTGTGCCAGACTCCGTGATGGCCCTATCTTCCTTTTATAGATTAGTTTTCAGTGCTTATAGCTGATTCCCGCAAGGCAGAGGCTCCATTTCAGTGACAGGCATTCATCTGTTAGTGTCCCTCAGGTCCGGCGCAGCATGGCGCGCTGCAGTTCCCAGTAGCCCACACAAAATGGGCGTCAGTCTCAAGAGATTTCACCTCCTCAGTCCCTCAAGAAGCCGTGTGGGAGTTTAATTACTCCAGCAACCACAGACTGCGGCTTCATCGCTCTCATTACCACAAGCGTGTACCTGGTTCCTGCGCTCTGTTCTCTACTCTCTGCCTGTTCAGTGTGGTTAGAGACAGATAAGCAGGTGAAGGTATGATCGAGATCCGTCAGGAAAGGTGTTGGGACGCTGCTACCCTGAAGGATTACTGCCTCCCCAATAAGGATTAAGCGCCGATTCAGTGGGATCCCTTATGGTCTGCTTGGCCTTTCCTGTCTGTCTTAATGAACTTAATTACTACAGGTCTAGTCCATCCGCGCAGTCTAGATGAGGTGTAAAGTCTGAGCTGCTATTTGTCTCCGCACCATGTGCTTAAGCCTCTGATGTGTTGCCACCACATTGAGTTGTCCATTACTTGAAAGGCTTGAGTTGGCATCGTAGTACAAGGCATGAAATGCAATGCTGCTAGTGTTGCGCCCCATAGTTTTAGATTTGCTTGGTTAAATCTCCCCTCTTGCAATCAGTGGTGGGGACGATATCGGTTTTTGAGGTAATAACAAGCAGCTTCATATTATTTTTAATTGCCAGCCATATGCTCTTTTTACTTTGCAATGAGGTCATGAGTGTTTTATTATTTTTATTTTTTTTACTAATTGTAAGGTCATACTGTTTTTAGTGTTTATCTTACATAACAGACAGTTTATATAATGCATGAAAAGAAACACTTTCTATGTCATGCACTGTAGCATTAGCAACTGCGCCCTCAGTGGTCTTTCAGCATGATCTCTCTCTCTCTCTCTCTCTCTCTTTCTCTCTCTGTGTCTGTCTCTCGCTCTTTGTGAGTGGAAGACAGATTACCGGGGCTAGCCCTGCACTCATGGGCCTCCTCTGGGTGGCTGGCGTCTGCGTCGGGGGGAATTTCTGCAGACATTGTGCAGGTTTCTCAGATCATTACCAGCCCCTTTCACTGCGCCTTTGTTCCTGAGCGCACTCAGCCGGTGAGCTGACACGCTGCATTTTGCCATTGCGAACGGCACGCACCAAAACAGGACGTCGTGTCTCCTGATGTAGCTCTGCGCTGAAAACATGCTCGAGTGTCACTCCTCCCCCCTACGCTCCACCACTCCTCCTCTACCCTCTCCATCCTCATAGATCTGTTCATCTTCTAACAAAGCATCAGACAGCTTATTATGGAGGTGTGAAAAGAGGGGAGCTTTTGCCTTCCCGCTCCGCTGATATTAATGGCTGCAGATAAAGCTGTGGGGCCATTGAAAGAGGATGCACGTGTTTGCATGTGTTTACAACACTGTGTACTAAAGGGAGTGTTAACTACAGCATCAGAGTGTTTCGGCACTCACGCGCCGCTTGTTCACGTTGGTCTTCCTGTTTCTGACGGCGAGCTATCAGTGTGAGGAGCAGCCCAGGTCTTTGTCCTTCTGAAAGAAGGGTTCTTTGGCCAGTTGTCAGATGTGGGCTGAATGGAATGGCAACACAGGAGTTTAAGTTTCAGTTTGGGCTGGGACTCTGTGCTGGGCCCCTGGCAGGGTTCAGAGGTCACACTTGTGAGGCAGGCAGGAGGAGGGCCGCTCCAGGGGCCCAGCCTCCCACAATATGTCCGTCAGCAAATCCTTTTGTGTTCCTTCTTCTTAACTGCCTAAGACTCGTCTCTGTAACCAAGGAAATGCTGGCAAGAGAGATGAGCCCGGGTAATGAGGAGCAGGCAGCGGGGCAAGGGTAGATGTTCTGTTTGGGTTGATAAATGCACCACGTCTACCGTCGCTGATTATTTCCCTGCTCCTGGTCTCTTTCAACAGTTTCTGTCTCTCATGCTACTCCTGGGGGACCCCAGTGCACTGCGTGGATTGCTTTGAGTGTGTGTGTGTGTGTGTGTGTGTGTGTGTGTGTGTGTGTGTGTGCGTGCGTGCGTGCGAGTGAGTGTGTGCACGTGTGAGTGCTTCCATATGTCTAGACAGGAGCAGAACCCCAGGGGCCCCACACGTTTAGACTCAGGATATTAAATGACCTAATGGCCATGTTATTTGTGTAGGATTCATTTAGAGAATCATATTGTGTGGAGCATTAAATCATAATGAAGAGGGTATGAGTTTTGATCGAAGGCGGGTGGCAGCGTCGGGAGCGTGTCTGGCTAATGCGCGGCTCAAGCCGCTACCTAAAACATCCTGGAACTCCACGGGCTGTGATCTGAGCCCAGCGTCTCTGCACTGTCTCAGCCATTCAGACACATTCTGATCAGTCAGACACAGACGTGGCCAGACTTAAAGTGGCATGCAACTTTCTTTCCTATGCTAAAATCATTAACACCGAAACAATACAAGACACACGGCCATGCTTCTTGTGCAAAAGAGCTGGGCGATGTGGAAAAAAAAGGAAAAAGATTGCGCTAAATATTCGAGCAAATTGCTGGAAAAAAACAAACTCGCTTTATTATCCAAGGTTGTTTCACACAAGAGCAAATTGTCCTCTTGAGCACTTACACATTATAGGAGACATATTAAATAAAAAAAATATGCAGATGGATTAAACGGCATCAGCAAATCAAACCGGTTTCAGTTCCTTTCTAAGAACAGCACTCACAATGTTTATTTAACTCAAGGCCCTGCCCCCTCTCTATTTTCATTGGCTACCGCACTTAACCCAGTCGCAACTGTTTCTTGCTCTGATTGGCTGCTGGATGTCAGGAAAGTAAGAGAGATGTATCTGTCTGTATCTGCTCTCAAAGAGCTCAAATGCCGCTACAATGAAAGTATCAACAATAATTCATTTTCAGAAATAACAGCACCTAAACAAATTCAATGTTGATATCAGTAAAAATGTCAACTATCGCCCAGCACTATTGTCTAATATACAGTAATGCACTTTAGAGGCCTCAGACCCTCCTTCACCACTTGTGTTAAATGACCACATCGATGAAATAGCTGTTTACAAAATGCAGCCATACAGCAGCTTGTAGTCAATGATTATATTTATTTAGCTCCTGAAGCATGATTTTGGCATTATAAGACCTTTCCACACTTAATGGCCTGTTCTGTTAAAAGTGCTACGCTGACAGGAACTGCCTTATTACCTGAACTTGACTCAGCATTTGGATCTGTGCTCGACACTGGTTCTTTTACACTCGCACAGCTTCAGGTGTCGCACTAGCTCAGGATTCAGAGTCTGCACTCTGCTTGCAAATCTGCAGCTAGGCAGGAGAGCGTAGTGCCAGGAGTAATAGCCGCATGCCACTATCATAACATCAGTGTGCTGACACAAGCTAAAGCTCACACACAGGGCACACAGTGCTGTCTTGCGCACTTTCCTTGGATTTTTTTCACGGGGCCTGTGTGTGCTGCTTAGTTTCATTCTCAGTAGCAGGCATGAACTTTTGAGTGGCATAATAGATTCTTGAGACACAACCGATGTTTTATTCAGCAAATGAACACCCGGGCGATGATTATCTGATCAAAGGCAGCATACCGTGCGAGCCCCGGCAGAGACCAGACCGCAGAGACGCGCTTTCTGCACGCTGCAACAATTACATTCTGGATGGGGCTGCGTGTTTGGGTACGATTCTGATTATTGTTGGTGTTTGTGGCCATGGATTCAAAGAGAAAGATGGGGAAACAGCGAGAAAGGAGAAGACAGGGAGAGAGAGAGAGAGAAAGAAAAAAAACACCTTTCTGCCTGCTTTAGGCTGGTTGACCTGTAGTGCTCCGGCCAGTAGATACTCACAATGGAGCCTGTGCCCTATTGATCAGTGACCTGTCCACTCGTAACCACACACATTTACTCTCTGAAACAAACCGTAGCTGTCACATCAACCCGCTTGTCGTACATCCTGGATTTCCTTAGCGTGTTTTTCCATGTCCATAATTACATGTGTGTATGCATGTTGCGCATTGTGTACACATGTATCTTTAGATATGGTTGCACATGTTACGCATCATGTTTTGTGTGTGTGGGGGGGTGTGTGTGTTTAGGAGGGGTTATGGACACACTTAAACAGACTTGAGTGGTGGGGGAGACGTAATCAGAAAAGAATGATTACCAGACAGGCCACATGCTCAGTGCAGATATGCAGCTTTAGCAGTATTCCTCTGCTGCACAGTGTCAAGCATATTGATCAGGTTCTTGTAATAGAAAGAGGGGCAGTGTGCAAAATCAATGCTTGCCCCCACCCTTCTCTCTCTCTCTCTCTCTCTCTCTCTCTCTCTCTCTCTTTCCCTGCCTCGGCTAACCTGCTGCCATTATCTGTAGAGAGTATAAAACACCTCCAGCTTTTCCCGCTGCCGCTCGCTAACGCCACACTGACTCTGTGTTGCCACAATACAGCTCTCCTTGTGCTGTATGCTGAATTGTTTGCTTTGTAACCTGTCCACAGACCCCAAAGTACAAAAGAAAACATTCAACACCACCATTTAATTCCCCTAGACTGCCATAACATTAATGTCTGGCCTAATCTGGCCGAAAGCTATTTGATGTTATGTATGGAAATAAACGGCCAGTTGATTTTGGTCCAGCTTGCAGGATAAAATGAGTTTATCCACCCCCCCGTTATGCAAGTACTCCCATTGTTTTTCTCACCCAGGTTTGATACAGATTACGAAAAAAAAGATTAATGCTGCCCTTGCAGTCTTTAGTCTGTCGGCTGTCACAAAATAGAATTCGTTTAGGTAATCCAGATGCTTTTCCTCAGTTGGTGTGTCTGAAATTTGGCTGGCTGTCAGGCAGCTCAGGGTGAGCTTTTGTGTTTTTCATGGGGAGCCTGGTCTTGCCTGGCACTGATCTGCCAACCTAACACAATGCTTACGCAACATCTAGCATCCTCAACCAGCAAAGGCACACCTTCTGCTAATCATTGCCCATTGTGCGCTGGCATGAGAAATGCCCTTCAGCTCGTACAATTAAACAAACTTGCTTTCTGCTGCCCTGTCGATGGCACTGTATCAGAAAGGGCCGCGACACACTCTTTGTCCTACCTCTGAGAAAACAAGTTTGATCGATTAGTTTCAAAGACCAATTAATGCGGCTAAATGGACCTGCGTGTCATATTGTTTTGAATGGAAACTGTCAATACGTATTAGGCAAATTTATTGATTTGATGGCGAAGGAGCAAAGTTTGTGTTCATTATGTCAGATGGGAGAAATCAGAAGGGAGCAGCTTGAAAATAATAGGCTTGAAATAATAAAACAAAGCAGATAAAATGTGCTCTCGGAAAGAAACACCCTCTAGGAATAAAACCGGTTGATTGAGTGTTTGCCGACGACGTGATGTGAAGCAAAATCAGTGTTGTAACTTAAATCAATTGAAAATTACATTCAAAAGGCCATCAACACTTCTTTTCTGATTGCGAGCAGAGAACTGACTGATAATTAGTTGAAAGCCTAGTGGTTTGTCATCTACATTTACAGCAGTTATCATCTTATAATGTAATCTGCCCAGTGGTTAATTTTATAAGGAAACAATTTATCTGACTTCATTACACCAAAATGGGGGCTCATTGGTATTACAACTGAATACAGGCAAATAAATTGTTTCATAGAGTCTTAATCACATGACGTAAATTCAGCGCCACCTCATGACGCCACATGGCTTGTGTAATGAACAAACCCTGTTCCCTGTTCTGCTTGCTGTCATGCATGGCTCATTGCACACGCTCCATACCCTACTGCATGCGCCTTTGTTTCATTTATGTAAATCGACTGGCACGGGCTGCAGCGTGACCTTATGGCAGTGCAGACCCCATGACATCAGTCCGAGCTTTTTCCTCCCGAAGTGGCTGCATCTTAATGAGTGCGTGCTGCGCCAGACTTGGCTGAGTTTGGCTTGGAAGCTGGCCTCTGCGCCTCCATCGCCTCCTTTGCATGCCATCCACCCCCAGAGGTCTTTTCCCTCTGTTTGAGAAGCACAGGAGGAAGAGGGGCGTTTCGCTGCTTTTCGCTCTTTCTCTCTCTCTCCCTGTCGCTTTTACACACAGACACATGGGGGTGTGTGTGCGTCAGTGTCGAGTGGTCCCTCTGCGAGCAGATGCCCGATCCGGAGCGGGTTGGGCTCGGCTGGGCTTGGCCGTGTTGGTTGCGGATGATGAATGGTGCTCACCTGGTGGTCTCTGTGAGGGCTGGCAGTCTGCGCTGTGGGGGTCTCCCACCAGCCCAGCCCAGGCAGCGTGTGGCATTAATCAAACCTTTCCACCTGCCTCTCTCTCTCTCTCGCTCTCTTTCTTCCTCTTTACATATTCCCAACCAGGCCTGTCACTTGGAACAATGGGCCTTTTAGCAGGGCTCTTCTAAGCAAGCATGGACAAGGCCAGTGTGGCTGACACTTTCAAACACAGTGGCCATTTTACAGCTAAACCTGGGAGTGTCAGCACACTTATGCAGTAGGTGTTTAATGCTGTTATGGTGGGAGAGATGAACCTCTTTCTCCTCTAATGAGCCAGAGGCTATTTGCAAAGGCTAAAGTGGACTTCGGCTGTTTAATGCACATAACATAGGTAGGCCTTTGCCCTGCACTGCCGTCTTAACTGCTTTTGGCTGTTTAATACTGGAGTTAGTGACACTTTCCGGCTAAGGTCACTGAACACATAATTGGGTACTTAGTGGGGCCCAGTACTAACCCTAGTGTGGGCTTCTCTAAGTAAGCATTATTAAAGTCTACAGGAATGTATTAATGTCCTGACTGCAATCAGAATCTGACATTTCATGACATTTTGCCACTATAATAAAAGAAGTTTCTCTTTCACTATTATTCCTTGTTTTGTTTGTTTTTTCCCCAAGTGCACTACAATACAACACAATAGTTCACTCGTACATGTTACACTTAATCATTAACGATGAGCACTAGTGTAGACCAGAGAATTATTGAAGAATCGCACCAAGAAAAGCCCTGGTTTTGTGAAATGAAAAGGTGAAATGAACACATCATTATAAATGGTTATTTACTCCATGCGAAATTGACCACCGATCCCCTTGTGATCTTTTTTGGATCAGATGAACCTCAGTGGCTCATTAAATATACATGCTGTGTATTGAGCTGAGCTAGTCAATTAGCTGGGACTGTTTTCGATTGCTAATAATTACTTGCCTTTTGCAATATCGCTGCACTCCACCAGCCCTTCCTCTGTTTGGGCTTCTGACATTACTTGCTTTCACACTGTACAGTGTTGATCTCAAATCCATGCTGTGGTGTTCTGTGTGTGCGTGTGTGTGTGTGTGTGTGTACAGGCACACTGATAAAGGCGAAGATGCCACAGAATGAGACGAGTCTCTAGTAGGTTATGCGTGTGAGACATTCCTGGAGTGTGCAGTTCAGATATCACTCGAGCTGCCTTGATACCAAACCGCCCCATCAACCCTGTTCCTCCTGCTACAGGATCAAAAAGTTGTGCAGACACGAAGATAACAGGTCAAGCGTGAGCAAGGACATCTGCACCAACTGAGGAAATGTCTGTTAATTCACTTTCCTTTCATGCTTATTTGTATTTGGCAAAGACAAATACAAATAAGACACGTTTGAGTTCGATCTTAAAGTCAGATAACAGCATTTTGTACAGGAGGAGTTTTGAGGCAGCCCTTATTTATTAATAGTCTTATCTCTGTGTAATTAAGGAGTAAAGTGCCCTATCCTTGCATTTCTGTTTAAATCATGCCAGAGATACCGTGAGAAACAATCAGAGCTGGGCCATGTGCGACTCAATTACTTCAGGCAAGATGGGATCTAAGAAGTGGCTTATTACATTTTTTACAGATAAACTGTTGCTGCGAACTCATAAATTCTAAAGCTGTTGCATGACAAAAACCTATTAGCGCTAGTAAACATTTAGCCGAGGAATTGAGGATTTTCTTCATTAGAATAAAAGGGAATCTCTTGGATGGGCCATTTATTTGTGTTGTGTGTGTGTGTGTGTGTGTGTGTGTCTGAGAGAGAAGGAGTACACATGTGCGTGGGCCCAATGGTGCGTGCATGTGTTTACTGGCCAATAAGTGGAAAACAAAAATTGGATACAGAGTGTTCTCCTGTCTGCAGATTTGTTGAAAAGCTTGGATTTCATTCGGGCTTGGAAAGCTGGCTTTCCTTTCAGGAAGTGTTCTTCCTCTCCCCTCTGTATAAACAGTGGAAAAGGGACTTGAAGAAAATGTCCCAGACTCACTGTTTCCACTGTAAACATGCACTGAGCTCTTTCCACCAAGTGCAGTGGGTTTCTGCCCAAGGCCCCTTTCAGGGAAAAGGCCAAACCAGGCAAGAACTTTGTTTAGACTTTATATCAGTAGCGCTAACAGGTATTTGAGAGGGAGGATGCTTAACTACTGCGAGAGTTACTTTTTCTGTGTCCCCAGCTTGAACTATTAGTGGTGACTCTTGTGCAAACTGAACGTGAGAAAGGCCAGGATTTGAGAATTGAGCTCTTGTGTTTGAGATGTGCTTTGCCTGCTGCTATACTTCGACCTTATCGCGGTTGCTTAATTTCCACACCAGTGATGCCATGAGCGTGCCTACATTCGGCTTGCTGACAAAAAAGAAGAAGAAAAAAGCATCAGTTTCAAATAACTGTGCAGCTCAGTTACCAAACATTGTGACATTGCATGTGTTCGGTTTCATTCCATTTGAGGAAATAAAAAGTTTGATGCGAAAATGCTAAAACGGTGTAGTGCTATGTCAATATTTGCATGCTGTGTGTTTTATCCTTTCCACAAGACAAATATCCTACAGAAGCTGTGGCGTAAGGCAAAAAAGTGAACCGATTTTTTAACCAGCTTAAAGATGTTGCATTTTCCTTCGTTTCGTGTGGACTGACTCCCTTCCTTTAGTCTGTTATTAAACTTTTCTGCGACACAAGAAAAACTCTTTAAAACACCAGCTTCTCTTGTCAGCCATCTGCCTGATAGCAAACCTTAACCTGTAGTTGCAGCTGGGAGAGCCATTTTTTATTGCATTGTATCAGCCATGAAAGAGGTGCTAAGATGGACACTCTGTATCTCCGCCAAGCCAAAAACTAATCTAAATGGAAAACACATTGTCTTCATTATTTTGCAAGTGCTGAAAGAGCCCCGTTGCTATAGTAACAGCCGAGCCGAGGCCGAGGGCTGCTCTGGGGCCGGTGAATGGAGTACAGTGGATGAGCAAAAGAGCCAGATGGCAGAAAAGGCTAGTTAGAGAGACTAAAAGTGCTGCTCGCTCACATCAATAATTTCAGAGGTGGCATATTTAACATGGACACACAGGGGCTCTGCTCTGCCCATAGGCCAGCTGCAAGTTAAATGGCAGCCCTGTGTGTGTGTGTGTGTGTGTGAGGCCCGGAGAAGGAGCTTTTCTTACTGTAGGTAGATGAGGGAGTCAATTTGATTAAAAGCAGACAGGAGGACGTGGATGAAATTGCTCACATCCATAAAGCCATGGCCGCCAGACAGAGCTGCAGTTTTCCTCTGGAGGATTGGTAATGAATGCCAAGAAAGCTGTTGTTTTTGCAAGGTGATGCCGGAGACCAGACACACACAAAAAAAAAGAAAAAAGCCGAGCATGCTGCAGAGCTTTATGAAACATTTATTAAGAAAAATAAAGTCTCCTCATATCACTGAGCGCTTCTACAAAAAGCCACCAAATCCCAACAAATCACTCTCATTTCAGCTCATTGGTGGGAGGCCTAAAGGACATTCTTTTCAAGCCGTCACAGAGCCAAAGAGCCTAATGGTTTATTTGAAGCAGCCGAACTGTTTATATCATTAAGCCGAGGACACGGCTTGTTGCAGCTCTTACTTGTTTACTTGCACAAGTAATAAATGCAATGACTTACTGAAATTATTGTTGCTGTTTAAACAGCGGTCATACTCAGTCGAACCGCGGCTGTGTCTGACCTTCTACTGATTTGTTAAAATAGTGTTAGTTAGTAAAGCAGGAGCCGCTGGCCTCTCTTGAGTAAATGATGTTTTAGGATAGCTAATGAGGGAGGCTTCAGAAAGGCAGCCTGGGTGTCAAGGACACGGTTGTGCTCAGGAGAAGGAGGACAGTAACATGGCCTCTAATGGCTGCAGTGCCCTTCGTCATGGTGATTCATGTCACAACGTAATTGGTTTACCTGCCCGCGTCTGTTGTGAGGCTGTCCGCGTGGCTAAAAACAAATTACCCACCGCTGACCTTTCAGCTACACCATCCCAGCCGAGGAGAGAAGAGCAGAATGGAGACTTAAGTACATGAGTATTATGGTGGGGCCATTTCTTGGCTTGGTTTTGACTCTCTTATTTGAAAAGCTTTGTGTGAGCGAGAACTGCCTTCGGCTGTTTTTGTTTGAGCTCCGTTCGCGGCGTGTGAGGTTGTGAAAGCAATAGCGTGTCACTCGGAGAGCCACACATCCCCAGTTCTATTTGCTCTTGCCTAGATGAAGGGGGCCGCTGGGTCTGGAGCAGTGCTGTGTGCACCACGCAGCTTTGCTTTGCACCACTTATCTGTCAAGAGCAGTGAGTGTGGGAGGAGGGACGAGGAGGAGGAGACGCAGTAATTCCCCACTTCCTGCATGAAGGATACAGTATCCATTTTAGTGACAGCATAGATGGGCTCCAATTTAAATCTTAATCCACAGGGGCTGAGTGGCAGTCGGCCGGATTGATTCCAGGCCGCCTCACGTGCGCTGATTCTCTCTGTGATAGTGTGACATCTCGCCACCGCCCTCCTCACACACATCTTCCTCTCCGCTGTGGCGGTGTTGATGAATGCCGCACCACACCCAGTATGGTCAATTCGTGGAGCGGGTTCCACGCGAGTAATGGCTGAGAATCCAGACTCCGTTCTTAAAGAACGGTATATAATCCTTAGGAAATGAAAAGTACTTCTTTCCGTGCTTTATTACCGACACCACTGTTCCTGTGTTAAGTAGCCGCTTGGTTGCAAAAAAAAAATAGCAATGTGTGATCAGATGAAGTACCACGTCCCTTCAGAAGTTAATCAAAAACGATCCTTATGTCGTAGCCCCTTTGCTTTAAGGAACAGCAGTAAAGGAATACTCCAGCGTTTTTTCATGTACCGCATCTGGAGTGTAAGTGCGATTACCACGAATAGTAGTTTGACACATTTCTCTGTACTGAGAAAACCCCCCAAAAAACAGTTGACTTAACATTCAATTTACTCCCACTCACTTTAATGGGAGTTAAAGGGCAGTTGTTAAATGTCAAAAAACATTTCAAATGCATGACTATGTTATGCGAATTCAAAACGGTTACACTAAAACAGTAAAGGTCTTAGGATGAGACAGACGTGAGAGAATGTCTTACCAGAGTTGTTCTTATGGATTATTATCCAAATTTCGAACAGTGAAGCAATACAGTAAAATGTAACTCCAGTAACTTATGCTTTCTCTGACGTTTTGTGGTTTCCCTGTGTGATTATGCACAGATGTGGTAGATAGAGAATAGTATAAATACGCTTGAGCATCCCTTTAACAATACATATAAATAGGCAGAATGCTGTCTAGGCTGTGTATGAACTTGGCGGTTACATTCCTGCTGACAAATACTTAGTAGTGCCCACGCCTGCCTGCAGGACTTTTTTTTTTTTTCCCTCTGTGAGGGGAAATCCAAGAGCTGTGAGTGTGTGTGAATGAGCCTCCTCAGTGTGAACACAGAGCTGTGTTTGTGTGAAGTGCCGGGCTCGGCCCTGCGGGCCCCCCATGTCATGCCCGCTGGCGCCCTCACTGCCCAGCGCGGTCTTCGCACAGGACTCCCCATGACAGCCCTCCTCGTGCCAACCTTCCACGATTAGCACAGCCACTCGAGCTCGCGCCTGACCAGCAGAGCTTGTATTAAGTGTGAGTTTACTCTCAGTCCATTACAGCCTAATCTCATTAGCTCTCTGCCCAATCCAGAGGCTGAGTGAGCAGCAGAAATGAGAGAGCCTCCTCACTCCCCTCTGTCCTCTTGCACTCGAGGCTCGCCGCAGAGTGCACTCAGGCCCTGGAGTAATGGGCGCTGGGAGGTGCGTACACGGCTATTGATGAATCCCTTTAATTATCGCAGAGCTAGCAGCGTCATTTGCTACGAGCTAGGTTAATCAGATTCTCTGTTTTTCATCTTAGGCGCTAAAGCCAAGACTGACAGAGCAGCACCCCATTGACAACTTCTATTCATGGATCCTTGGTTTTGCCTCTAATTGTTTTTTCTTTCTTTTCATTGGAGGTTTCTCGCTAATTAGATTTTTCTCATAAAACAGAAGAAAAAGCTGTCGCATCAGAGGTTGCCACACTCAGGCTCCTAAAGGAAAAAGTGGTAGCTTTGTAGCAATTACACAGTCTAGCTGTGTCTGTGTGTGTGCATGCGTGTGATGTGTGTGCACACACTGTTTCCTCCTTATTCCTCATCCGTCAGTCTTTTTCTAAAATCTTTTTTACTTGTGTAGCGTTTGTCTATGGTATATATGTACTGCAGGAGCCCGCGTCCTTACCAGGGAAAGGGCTACACTGGTTGCATTTTAAGTTCCGCATTGACTACAAAGTCCTGCTTATGACGTTTAAAGCTCTAAATGGTTTAGCTTCAGCGTATCTTGCTCATCTTCTGAAGCAGTACAGCCCATCCCGAGCGCGTCGCTCAGCTGAGGCAGGACTACTGTTACTCCCGAGTATTACTCGCCGCTTAGGATTGTACGGAAGATGTTTTTCTTATATCGCCCCTAAACTCTGGAATAGTGTTTCAGAGAACATTAGGAACGCCAGCTCTATAAGTGTTTTTTAAAATCCAGATTAAAAACCTATTCATAGCTATTGGGTCTTTTATCTTGTTAAAAAAGACTTTTCATGATTCGTAGTACTAACACTATATTTATAGTCAATTCATTAGTGATTTATACATTAGTTCTTGGCAATAAACATTTTTATTTGTGGTTTTAAGAGGATTATGTGTA